>AWWV01006909.1:0-24223 GCA_001974805.1 Corchorus capsularis
GGCGTCTGGCAATTGGTTAGCTAAGCCTTGTAAATGAATTATCTTTTGAACTTCAAGTTCACATTCTTTTGTGCGAGGATCAAAATGAGATAAAGATAATTCATTCCAACTAATTTCCTTTTCCAACTATTTAGTTTCTCCCCCTAATGTTGGGAAAATAGATTCATCAAAATGACAATCGACAAACCGAGTCGTAAATAAATTACCAGTTGATGGTTCAAGATATTTGATGATAGATGGGGATTCAAACCCAACATAAATTCCCAACCTCCTTTGAGGTCCCATCTTTGTGCGTTGTGGTGGAGCAATTGGAACATATGCCGCACATCCAAAAATTCGAAGATGGGAAATATTAGGTTCCTGACCAAAAACCATTTGCACAGGGGAGGATATATTATAACTTGTTGGCCTAATGCGAATCAGTGCTGCTACATGCAAAATAGCATGGCCCCAACAAGAAATTGGAAGCTTTGTTCTCATAAGTATTGGCCTTGCAATTAATTGCAGACGCTTGATAAATGATTCTGTCAGACCATTCTGTGTATGAACATGTGCTACAGGATGTTCAACATCAATGCCAATAGACATGCAATAATCATTGAAAGCTTGAGAAGTAAATTCACCAGCATTATCAAGGCGTATTTTCTTGATTGGAAAATCAGGAAAATGTGCTCGTAATCGAATCAATTGAGCAAGCAATCTCGTAAACAACAAGTTACGAGTTGATAATAAACATACATGTGACCATCTTGTTGATGCATCAATTAAAACCATAAAATATCTGAATGGTCCACATGGTGGATGTATTGGTCCACAAATATCGCCTTGTATTCGTTCTAAAAATGTAAGGGATTCGGTCCCCATTTTGCTTGGTGATGGTCTAATAATCAACTTCCCTTGAGAACAAGCAGCACATGAGAAAACATTGGATTGAGGAATCTTCTGGTTCTTCAGTGTATGTTCACATGAATTCTCAATTATTTTTCGCATCATAATTGAACCGGGATGGCCTAACCGATCATGCCAAACAATAAACATATTGCGATCAATAAACTTCTGGTTTACAAAAGCATATTGATGGGTGTCGTATTCCACCAAAAATAAAAATCATAAAAAACCTATAGATAGGGTAAGTACGAGTCGATCCCACAGAGAACTATTGTTTTAATTACCTTTCCTAAAGTTGTGAATTAAACTAAAATGGGGGGTTTTATGGAGAAATTAATTAAACTAAATTAAGCACAAATTAAACTAGTGAAATTAAAGTAACAATTAAATAGGCATTCCAATTTCAAGACAATCGCACTCTTGGGTTAAAAGGATTTAATCCTTGGCATCAATTAATATCTAACTTGGTAAATAGATGGCGTAGATTAATGTCAAACGCCCATATAATCTCTATCTTTCCTTAGTCTTCATTAGTAATGACGCAAGTCCTAGACTAAATCATAACAAGTTTACTAACCTAGTTCCAAGCGTCTACTAGATTCAAGTAACCCATTGCTTTAAGAACTAGAAAGATGTTAGCCAACAATAGACAATGCTCACTAATATAGGCAACATTCAATCTATATTCAAGATTCTCTTAGAGGGCTACTCTAAGTTGTTACTTGTGATTTGATTACCTACGATTGCATATAGGAATCTCATCTAACAATAGAAATCATACCTAATTAAATAGATGGCCATTCTAAATAATCAAGCATGAAATCATTCAAATAATTCAGAGAAAATTGAAATACTTACAAGATAGATGAATAAGTGCAGAGCCTCACAAATCAATACCCAAGAGATTGAAAGTCTCAAAATTGAATTAACTTAGAAAATAAAAGAATTAAGAATGGAGAAAACCTCCATCCTTGAGTTTGCTGAGAAAATAAACTAACGTAAACCTAAGGACTAAAAGCCCCCAAATTCACGTTCCAAGCTAAATATATAATTCTGGAATTAAAAGTTAAAGGCCAAAGGCCAAATCTCGATTAATTCCCTCCAGCAAATTCGGCTGCCTTAAGAATATATACCTAATATTTAGGTTTTGGCAAATTACAATTTTGCCACAAATTAAAATCCTAAAATAATAATGTAAATAGCATGGGGAAATAAAGATGTCTCCAAGGCCTAATTATGAAATGTGCCCTGCTGGAATTTGTAGGCCCAAAAGAGTTGAGCCCAACGTTATTTCCAAATTATGCTTTGATTTCCGCAGTCCTGTTTCGACCCTGCGGCAGGTTGAGTTCGAGGTTGATTTCGACCTGCTCCAGGTTGAAACAGAATTTTTTCAACTTGTTCTAAATAGCTCCAATTTAGCTCCTTTTTCCTTGAAACACTCCAATATGTACCTAAAACATAAATATGAATAAATTAAGCATCAAGTACATAGAAATAGACACATAATCAAATAGAATTAACATATAAAATATAGGAAAATATGCGCCTAACACATATGTTTCAATCTTACTAATATATGAATAATATAATCCAGAGGATAATGCGGGTAATTTCTCCAATATACATTTCTTACCCGAAATCTTGTTTGTGATGCAAAGATATTCTTTATTTCCTTCATTTGCAGTCTCAATATGGTACCCATTTTGGCGGATATCCTTAAAGCTTAACAAATTCCTTTGAGACTTGGTAGAATATAATGCATCGTTAATATTGAATTTTGTTCCTCTAGATAAAACAATACTAGCTCTTCCGGAGCCTTCAATCAAGTTTGCACTACCCGATATAGTACTAACATTTGATTTTCTCATTATCAAATGAGAGAAAAATTCCTTTTGTTTAAGGATGGTATGCGTTGTTGCACTATCCACAAGACATATATCTTCATTATTGATGTTGTTGCCAACTAGATTCATCTTTTTATATAACATTTGCCAAAAACATGACAATAAAAACAAATCAATTCAAGAAAATAATCTATGGATTTTGAAACATAAAACGAAAATATATATCCAATATAAGGGTTCAGAAACATTTCAACATCAAGTTTTCATAACTTCAAAAGCAGATAAAACATATAGGAGGATAAAACATATGAAATATAAGGAAGATAAAACATACAGGACATAAGGAGTTCATTTTTCATCATGCTCATTACTAATAACCCCTCCACTAATTAAATGATCAATTTTTCCATCAGGACCAACAAAGAAATCAACAACATCCAAAAGAGTAATATCAATAGGTCCATGCTCAGAATCGCTATCTCCATAAGCAAAATTTATCTCAATTTTCTTCTCTCTTTTCTGAAGCGATTCACGATAAAGGTCAACAAGGTGCTTTGGTGTACGACAGGTACGAGACCAATGGCCTTTGCCACCACAACGATAGCATAAATTCTCGATATGCTTGGTGTTTTGTTCACCTTTTTCATTATCTTTTTTTCCTTCATTTCCAGTCCATTTGTGGTGGAATGATATGTTTTTCGAATAATTACCATTATATACATAACTACGACCACGACCGCGACCATAGCCAAAACCACGACCACGTCCATGTCCACGACCACGTCCATAATTATAGTTTTTGTGTGCGGCTACATTCATTTCAGGGAATGGGGCAAAACCGGTAGGACGAGATTCATGATTTTTCATTAAGAGCTCATTATTTTGTTCAGCCACAGGAAGGCAAGAAATCAATTCAGAATATTTCTTGAACCCCTTTTCACGATATTGCTGCTGCAGGAGCACATTGGATGCATGAAAAGTGGAAAATGTTTTTTACATCATGTCCTCATCAGTGAGCTTTTCTCCACATAACTGTAGTTTAGAACAGATCCTAAAAATTGTAGAATTATATTCACTAACTGATTTAAAATCTTGCAATCTCAAATGCATCCATTCATAACGAGCTTTTGGGAGGATAACAGTTTTCTGGTGATCATATCTTTCTTTAAGACTATTCCAAAGAACAAGTGGATCTTTAACCGTAAGATACTCGGTTTTCAATCCTTCATGTAGGTGGTGGCGAAGGAAAATCATGGCTTTGGCCTTGTCTTGGTTGGATGCTTCATTTTCTTCTTTAATTGTGTCTCCAAGACCTTTTGCATCCAAATGAATTTCAGCATCTAAAATCCAAGACAAATAATTCTTCCCCGAAATGTCAAGAGCCACAAATTCAAGTTTTGCAAGATTCGACATATTGATACTATCATGAAAATATAACTAACATTAGATTGCAAATTAAGAAGTTCTTCAAACATGTAGCACATGAAACAAATTAAAACATAGTGAATAAGTCATAGATTTATGCATTTGTGACATGATCATATATATAAATTAAAGTGAATAGTATAACAACTTCGGGTGTCAAATTTTGGCAACAATTAAACAATTATTTACATCCTTAATATGACAACTTCAAGTGTCAAATGATACTATATCTTTGATGTAACAACTTCAAGTGCCACTAATATTCAAGGTAGTGATTTGATCATCCATAATTTTAATAATAAAAGAAAGGTAGAAGAAGGAAATTATGCATGATAAAGAAAGGTAGAAGAAGGAGATCATGTATGATAAATAAACTTTGTAAAACAAAATATATATCTAACCTTAGATTTGAACTTTCAATCTCGATCTTTTGTACTTTTTTATCGTCACTTAAACTTGTAAGATTAAACCTTTGGTCTTGGTCACTTAGAGCTTTTCGTGCAGATAACGTGTTATAAAATAAGGAATAACTAGAACAAAGAAGTAGAGAATTGAAGTATGAAAGGCAAGAGAATATAGAGAAAAGTATAGAAAGAGAGAAAATTGTATGTTCATTGTCAAAATAAATGACCTATTTATAGGTTCATAGTTACATCATCATAAATGTGAGAAGATGAAACATTTCATAATATCTATAGAAAATGAACTGTTCTAATTAATCACATATTTATGAACATCCACATAAATATATATTCATAACAAAACCCAACTATTTATTACCCAAACTAAATTTTTTAATTTTGGATTTTAAAAAATCTGTATTCAAATGAAAAGCCCCCTTGAATATCCTCATCCAAACACACTCTTAATCTTTTCTTGTTTCTATTGTAGGGCTCTTTTCATATTCAATCTCCCGTCCTTAATCGTCACCACCAGCTTCTTCATATCATGTTCTCTTGTTTCTTTCACTTTTTCTCTTTGAATAGATTAACAAAGCTTGGATCCTGCTAATTAGCAAAAGAGAAATATTTGAGCAAGAGGAATAGAGATTGAGGAGCGGTGATGATGGCTAATGACAACCAAAGTAAACAATTAGGAGACGACGATAACTTGAGAGAAAAAGAAAGATAAATGACAGATTTAGGGATTTAAAATGTAAATCCCGATTTTTAAACCCAACTACTTATCCAAAATCCTAAGATATTAAAAAACCCAGCTATTTATTACCTAAACTAAATTTTTTAATTTTGGATTTTAAAAAATCTCTATTCAAATGAAAAGCCCCCTTGAATATCCTCATCCAAACACACTCTTAATCTTTTCTTGTTTCCATTGTAGAACTCTCTTCATATTCAATCTCCCCTCCCTTAATCGTCACCACCATCTTCTTCATATCATGATCTCTTGTTTCTTTCACTTTTTCTCTTTGAATAGATTAAGGACCAGAGATCTTGCTTCATGTTTGTACCATATTTCATTGATTCTTGCTTCTACTTGAAAAGTTTTAGTACAGAATTATGTGAAGTTAGAAATCAGAGAGCTGTCTCCCAAAACTGAAGTGGAATAATGGTAGGTAAATAGTGTGTCAAGAAAACCCACGGCCTGGAATTTATGACTTTTAAGTTTTGGTCTAAACAATAGTTACATATCTATATATTTTCATCACTAATATTCTTGTGCATTTCAATATGTACAGAAGGCGGCACAACATGACGTCAAAAATGCATGTACATAAAAATATATCTGCAGTGTATTGATCTAATTTACTTTCCTATCTGATCTCTGGTTCTTAAATTTAAGCCCATATTTAGCAGGCCTCTTCACGTGTAAATTCAGGTTCTAATATTTACAGATTTTAATTGAAAAAGAAAATGTCTGCAGCGCAAACACAGACTAACACACTTGTATTGATCTAATTTTAAGGGTAAATTTAAATATTAAAACTTAATACCATACGATTTTAGAAAGAAAGTGCAAACAAATTATTAAAGTTTAGTTACTATAGATAAAGACTTTAATAACAAATAACAATATTTAATTTTATTTAAAGTGTATACTGTAAACAACCTCTTAAATATAAGGCACTTGTTAAGCAATTATTATTCTTATTATTATATATATCACTACAAGAAAAATAGTTATTGCTTGTAAAGGATCAATAATCATTTTGAAAATATAATAATATTCATTTTTTTTTTTTTACTTAGGCTTAGATTTTATTCGCATACAATCATAGAAAATAAGAAGAGGCAATAACAATCATTCACATTTTCCACCAGGCCCCCCAAAAGTGAAGCAATAGTTATATTTTTTTTGTCCACAGTCTCTTCTGTCCAATATACCATAGCAACCAGATTTGTCTACGTATTGAACTGTAGCATCGTCATCAGGAGTCAAGAATTTATCAGTTTGAATATTATTCAAATAGTGGATTGATTTAAAGAAACAACTAAGTGTAATATCGTTGTTTGGCAAATGACCACTCCCCATAGGAGGACTGTTTCCTTGCTTATCTGCAATTGTAATTCCTCCCCATCCCACATGATTCGCCCCATTGCTTAATTTGGAAAATAATTCCTTTGGCCAATAACCGATAAGTGTATCCCAATCTGGCACTCCAAACCACCAATTCCCGGTTTTATCATCCGATACAAAAAGTAGTATTCAATAATTAGAACATTAGAAAGAGAAAGATTCTTGGTTTAGTAAAATTTATGTGGTGTGTTTGGTGCACAAGTAGCATCCCATCATACCCATAATCATTGCACCAAACATTCGTTAATAGAGGGATAAAGATGTAAAGATAAAAGATACCTGATAAATATATAGTGTCAAACTATATTGTTGACCACCATACGTTGAAGTTGGGTATAAAGGATAATCAGGGCCTATTTCTGGATCTGTTGATACAAAACCTGGACATAGAGTATTGAAACATTCTGTTTTGTTTTCCTATATAATTTGGCATGATAACGTTAAGCAATAAACAAAAATCTTATAATAATGTGTGTGTGTGTATAACTAATGAATTAAAAAATGTTTTATATAATACTTACCCCATGCCAATACGTAAACAGTCGAGTCAAATTGTCACCATTTAAATTAGGAGAAACCTGATTTATTAATTATAAAATATGAGTTCCATATTACAAAATTGGAAAAAAAGAAGAAGAAGTAAGCGCAAGCCCTAAAGCAACATCTAATAAAATTAAATAAGAATAATTGAACCGGTATTAATCTATGTTACAATATAAATCAACATTTGTGTTTATCTCATGATTTGACTTACCGACAAATCAATTGGGAAAATTTTAAGAACTGCTAATGAACAAGGTTATAATTTAATGGGTAATTATTTGATACACTGACAGTGTAAATTTTGGACTTCATAACCGGGATGAGTAGTTGACACATGTCTATTTTCTGAATTAATTTTGCTTTTAAAATACAAAACTATTCCCTAAATGACACATGTCAGCCCAACCCCGCATGTGTAGTCTGCTAAACTCCACTAAAGTGTATTGAATAATTTTCCTAATTTAATTAATATATATTACTTTTCAAAACATTTTAATTTTTCTTCTTAAAAAAATCTAATTTCCCCTCTGAAAATATTTAAAACCAGCAAATATCCATGTAAAAGAAACCAAACTCACAATAATTTTACAATCACATATAAACTATGTTAAATTTTAGTATTAAATAAATATTTCAATATTTACCACCCATCCATTTTAGTAATAAATAATAGTTCAATATTATGACAATAACTAGTTCCATATGTTAAATTAATTTTAGTAATAAATAATAGTTCAATATTATGACAATAACTAGTTCCATATGTTAAATTAATTTTAGTAATAAATAATAGTTCAATATTTACCGCCCATCCTGCAAGTATGACATTTAAGTCACCAGGTTGTTCAGCAGGACCATTTTGAATCCATAAATTAGCTGAAGAGAATCGTTGATAAGGAACAATAATGTTATAGACAGATACTTCTCCATATACACCACGATAAATTTGGACTTCTTTCATCCCTAGTTGCACAACCTGACACATAGTGAAAAAGATAATAATATAATTATTATATATTAAATTAATAATTATGCAAACAATAGATTAAAGCCTTATAATTCATTAGAAAGGAAAGGAATAATGATTTGGTCACAAAGCAAATGTAAGTAATTAGATATTAGCTAGTAATTGTGGTAAAGTGAGAGGGAATAGACAATCACATGGTGGTTGTTGGGAAAAACATTCAGATTATGCCTAGAGTTAACAAAAGGCCACTTGAGGAGAGATTTCATTTTGAGTAAATCTCCTTTTGAAGTCCGCCGAATTGGAACTGTTCCCTCGGGACATCTTTCCCTTTGTGGAAGTTTCGCTTTTCTTGATAAGTTAATTTTCTGTAGCCCCCCAGGAAATGTTGTTGGTTTTGTCTGCAACACAAATAATTTAATTAAATTAAAATTTCAAAGCTTTTTTATTTCTAAATTTTGTCTTTGGGATATTAGATAATACATTATACCTGGATCTTATGATTTTTAAGTAAAGGATGGTCAAGAGCCGGTTGTTTATTAAAGTCTACACAGTCAATGATATCTCCCTCCTTTGTCTTCCAAGAAAGCAACGCAAAATAATTAAAGTAAATGAAAAATAACATATATAGAAAAATGAGTCACAAACGGGAGATCGATGGTGTTTGATGAAATACCTGAAAGATTTTGATAGGAGGCTTGTTGGGAATATTTAATTGTCTTTTTAGCTCTAAATCCTTTTTAACTAAAAAGACTTGAAGCTGAAACCATGCCATTATAGGAAACAGAACAAACAATGAATAAGATGATGAACAACACAGTGAGCAATTTGAAAGCCATAATTTCACAATCTATAACAAACACTGTCCACTCCTAACAAAAAGAAAAGGTTTGTTATGTTGTAACCCCCAATTTGAATTCACATTTATTATATAGCCAAGCAAAAAGAAAAAGTTTGTTATGTTGTAACCCCCAATTTGAATTGACATTTATTATATATTCAAGAAAGGAAGAAGCATTTTTTAATCCAGCACAAGTATACATACAGGCAAATGATGTCATGTTAAGTGTGCATTTCTTTAAATGAATCATGTCTTTTTGTGGAAAATGTAGAAAATTGTAATCACACACATACATACACACATATATATCCCCCTTCCACTACCACACACTCTAATATTCCATTTTATTTTTTTCTAGTATCAACTGCACGAGAAATTATTTCTCAAAAAAAAAAAAACTGCACGAGAAATTATTAGTTGGGATTGATCTATCACGTCATCTATGGAACTAACTAATAATATGGTGACAACTCATCAATTTTCTAAAACCTTATTCCAGTAATATCTCAAATTTGGAAACTTACCATTTATGCATGGTTTATTTTAAAAGGGGGCTAAACCTTAGGCTAAAATTGTGCCTAAATTTTAGGTGTTCATTTCACATGACACAATTCTAATGGTTAGTCCCATGGCTGACGTGGTGGGACAATCCCATCTAATAATTTCTCCAACTACACAAGACTGCTCCCACCACCGATTAGAGTTCTTAAACTCTGCATTGATGCCTACTTTAATGCCACAACGATGCATCTCTAGGGATCATGGTTAGTAATCACATGAGGGAGTGGCGTGATCAAAATTAAAAACATTCCTACGGCACAAACAAACAATACATTTTAACTATAAAAGTTAAAACGTATCACTTATTTTAAATGGGAGGGAGTACATGTTAAAGTATTAGCTTTCATTTTCGATCTGGAGATAGCAATATGGGAGCAAGCCTACACTTCCTTAACGGTGGAAAGTAATTCTTTTTTTTTTTTTGAAAGACAATTAAAAGGGATTTTTATTACTTAGCAAAATAGAAGTAGCAGCAAACGCTACAAACAGGAACCATACAACTCAAAAATATGCGAGAAAAGTATAAACAAGCAATAAAAAGATCCTTGGCAACAACCAAATTATTTGAGCAAGAGTGCAGCTATTTGGGAACTGAATCGCAATTTAAGAGTGCAAGACTAGAAGGTTGTTAGATCTGTGGATTACATCCTTTGCTAGAGAGTCAGCAATGTCGTTGCAATTACTCTTGGAACTTTCAGTATCTTCCATTTTGGAACTTGGTTTTTCAAGGCTTCAAGATGAAGAATGGTCTTTCTAAATTTCCAAGGAGCTTCTTCAAGGTAGAAAGCGATTCTTCCAGTCTGGTAGAAGTGATCAACAAGGATGATAATTCGTTGTGGATTGGAGGCTATTTGATAAGTGATATTAACCTTCTAGCCACTACTTTTGATTCATGTTCATTTTCATTTGTTGACATAAAGTCAATTTCATTAGCTCATAGGCTTTCAAAAATTAATTGTGAGATGGACGATCAGAGAGTTTGGGTTGGTTATATACATACCATCCAACATTTGTAACCCTATAATGTTTTATACTTGAATTACACTTTACCTTTCCCTTAAAAAGAACGCAAGGCTTACCTCTATTGGTGTGAAAGTAGCATATCTGCAATCTAAGGTAGTTGAAGCTTAGAAGTTTGTTTTTTCTCCTACTAATGGTGGTGTTATACTTATGGCTATTGACCATACTTGAATAATTTATGGATTTAATCATCTTTTGTGAAGGCTGTGCAATATGAACTCAAGCCCTGAATTTAAAGCTTCTTACAAGTTGGATGAACAAAGAAGAATTATTAGGCATCAGATTATGAAAACCAACCATAACAGCTACAACCTTACATGTTGGATTTTGGTTCTTGAACTTTTCCTATTATCCATAGCTTTAAAACAAGGGTTCATGGAGAAGGCTAATTTTGGGCGTTCTTGGCCAACGTTTATGGATTCTGTTACAAGTTTTTTTTTTTTTTTAAAAAAATTGAAATATGTTAAAAGTAATTTTCACAATTGATGGATTTCTTAACTTTTACAATTGAGTCCTCAGTTGACTCAACTATGCCAAATTGTGTCGTTATTGATTGGACTCAATTGACCCAATATATTATGATTATATGGACTAAATTGACGGAACCTTATGAATATATGTACTAAATTGTACTACAATATGTTGTAGTACAAGGACCTCTCAGGTATTTTAACCGACAAAAAAAAGAAAATAACTAATAACAAATGTCTATGTATTTGCATATTTGATTAAGGAAATGTTTTTCAATTATGTTCTTGAGAGAACGATGCCCTTGACCTTAATTAGATATATAGAGTTTGGACATAGATGATATTAAGAGTAATTATATTAAACGGTAAAGTTATTTACACTACCATAAACCACACTACTTTCTTACACTACCTATATCCAACAGTTGTTATTCATCAAATCAAGCCCACATCCAACGGTTTTAAATGATAGTATACAAGAGTAGTGTGGCTAAGGGTAGTACGCCTAGCCTTGTCCTATATTAAATTACATATCATTACAAGAAAATATGGATATTGCGGGTAAAAAAATCAATAATCATTTTTAAAATATAATAACATGTATTTATTACTTAAGCTTTAATTTTATTTGCATACAATCACAGAAGATAAGAGAGAAGACTAACAATCATCCACATTTTTCACCAGGCCTCCCAAAAGTGAAGCAATAATGAAATTGTTTATGTCCACAATCTCTTGTGTCCATTATACCATAACAACCAGATTTGTCTACATAATGAATTGTGGCATCGTCATTAGGTGTCAAGAATTTTTTACTGTGAATATTATTTTGAAACTTGATTGATTTAAAGAAACAACTACGCGTACAATCACTATTTGGTAGGTGACCAGTCCCCATAGGAGGACTGTTTCCTTGCTTATCTGCAATTGTAATTCCTCCCCATGCCACATGATTTGCCCCATTGCTTAATTTGGGTAATAGTTCTTTTGGCCAATAACCGATAACTATTCTCCAATTTGACACTCCAAACCACCAGTTTCCGGTCTTTGGGTCCTGTACAATAAATAGTTCTTGATAATTAGAAATCTAGAATGAGAAAGATTCTTGGTTTAGTAAAATTTACATGGCATGTTTGGTGCAGATAGTATTATCTCATCATTCCCATAATCCTTTGCGCCAAATAAACCATTACTATAAAGAAGTAAAGATGCAAGGATGAAAGATACCTGATAAATAAAGAGTGTCAAAGTGTATTGTTGACCGCCATACGTAGAAGTTGGGGCTAAAGGGTAATCAGGGCCTACTTTTGAGTGTGTTGACACAAAACCTGGACATCCAGTATTGTAACATTGTGTCTTGTTCTCCTATATAATTTGACATGATAACATTAAGCAACGAAAGCTACCAATGGATATATCTTCGGTAAATATAAAGCTAAATTTGGAAGAGCTTTATATAATACTTCCTCCTATTCAAAATAAGTGCAACACTAGGAATATTACACAAACCAAGACAATAATTAATTGGTTTTAAATTTAGTAAAAAATCACTTAAAATGGCATTCTTGCCCTTCAAAAAATTTTATAAACAATTAGATAAAATTCTTCTCTCCCTTCCCAACTTTCCAAGATAATTAAAGATTCAACTAACCAACACAAGTAGGGATATATATGGAAAAAAATTACAAATTACTTTGGTTTTATAAATGTTGCACTTAATATGAATCACTGCAAATCTTGAAATGTTGCACTTATTTTGAATGGGAGGGAGCAATACTTACCCCAAACCAATATGTAAAAAGTCGAGTCAAACTGTCACCATTCAAACTAGGAGAAACCTGCGAATGCATTAATTTATAATATAAAATATAATATGAGTTCCATATCACGGAATTGGAAAAAAGTTATAATAAGCTCATTCCACAAAAAAATCTGATAGAATATATAATAATAATTGAGCTGGTAATAATTTGTACTATTATATAAATGAAGACAAACTCAATTGACGAATATAAAAAACTTTGGTGAACAAAATTATGATATATATATATATATATATATCTACATATAATTTAAAAGGTAAATATTACATTTTCACAAATAAAAATCTTCCTTTTTTTCGAATAAAAGCTACTTTTTTCCCTCCCCTCTGAAAAAATATAAGAACCGACCAATATCCATTTAAATGAAATTACCATCGCAGTAATTTTACAATCACATATAAAGTATGTTAGATTTTATTAATATAAATATAATAATAGTTCAAAATTTACCGCCCATCCAGCAAGTGTGACATTCAAATTATCGGGTTGATCAGCAAGACCATTTTGAACCCAAAGATTAGCTGAAGAGAACTGTTGATGAGGAACACTAATGTTATAGATTGATACTTCTCCGTATACACCATAATAATTTGGGCCTTCTTTCATCCCAACTTGCAAAACCTGACACACCGTGAGGAAGATAATGTGATTATTATATCAAATTAATAATTAAGTATTCAACAAATTAAGGCCTTATATAATTCATTAGAAACGAATAATTATTTGGCCGCAAAGCAAGTGTAATTAGATACTAGCTAGTAAGTGTGGTAAATTGAAATGGAATAGACAATCACATGGTGATTGTTAGGAAAAACATCCAAATGTTGTCCAAAGTTAATGAGAGGCCGCTTTTGGAGAGATTTCATTTGTAGTAAATCTTTCTTTGAAGTCCGTCGAATTGGAACTGTTCCCTTAAGGCATGCTTCCCTTTCTGAAAGGTTCACATTTTTTAATGAGCTAATTTTCTGTAGCCCTTTGGGAAATGTTGTTGGTTTTGTCTGCACCAAAAAACCATGCTTTCAAATCCAAACACAAATAATGAAATTTATTAAGTTTTGCAAAGCTTCCTCATTTCTAAATTTTGTGTTTGGGATAGTAGATATATGCTATACCTGGACCTTGTGATTTTTTAGTAAAGGATGGTCAAGAGCTGGTTGTTTATTAATATCTATGCAGTCAATGATATCTCCATCCTTTGCCTTCCAACAAAGCAACACAAAATAATTAAAGCAAATGAAAAAAAATAGAAAACGAAATATATGAGAGATCAGACGTATTGATGAAATACCTGAAAGGTTTTGATAGCAGATTTGTTGAGAACTTCCAACTGTCTTTCTAACTCCATATTCTTTTTTACCGAAAATTTTGAAGCTAAAACCATGAGATTATTAAAAACATAAGAAACAGTGAATAGAGTTATGAGCAACATTGTGAGCATTTTCAAACCCATAATTTTACAATCTATAGCAGACATTGTCCCCTCCTAGCAAAACAGTTTGTTATTTTTTTAACTCCTACGATGGATTGACATTCTATATAGCCAAGACAAGAAGAAGCATTAATTGAAAGACAAATATGATTTTAATGATGTCCCGTTGAGTGTACATTTCATTAAATGAATCATGTCTTTTTGTGGAAGTGTAGGAAGGTGTAATAAGTTTCGACCAAAAAAAAAGATGTAATAAGTAAGATACTTATTTCTTTTATACAAAAGGGTATATGGATTCGGAACTACTAGTTCACCAAATTATCCTTATAATATAATATATACTCATTATTTTTGTAGAGACCCGGCCTAATCTGTGAGGTATTATTCGTTTTGACCCAAAGACCTCACGGATTTGCCCTTCCCAAAAGGCGTCTCACAAGTTTGGGTTGGATCTCTATATTTTAAACCACAATAGATCACCACATCCTCCTGATGTGGGATCTTGGGGCGTCACAATCTACCTCCTTTATAGGCTTGTTGTCCCCGACAAGCCCACACAACACAATCACCAGGACCCACCGGGCGCCGGGATTCTAGAGGTGGCTCCCACCGCACTCCCACGGTGTAGCACTTACCTCCCGCTACACGGCCGGTGAAAGCTCTGATACCAACTGTAGAGACCCGGCCCAACCTGCGAGGTATTGTCCGCTTTGACCCAAAGGCCTCACGGATTTGCCCTTCCCAAAAGGCGCCTCATAAGTTTGGGTTGGATCTCTATATTTTAAACCACAATAGATCACCACATCCTCCTGATGTGGGATCTTGGGGCGTCACAATTTTCCATGTGATGAATATATTTCTTGAGGGTGTAACTTTTTATTTGAACACATAAAATAGGCCAAAAACAAATTTAATTTCACCATAATTCATAATCTAATTTAACATTTTCACATGCGTATCTAATACCAGAAGAAAAATATAATTTCAATAGATAGAAACATAATTGAAACAAAAATGTCACAGCATATACCATGCAAAAGTGCAAATATCCTTCTCATTACAAAACAAAAGTGGAACCTCATATTAGCATTTTCCTGAGTTCTAAAACAAGTACAATGTGTTCCACATGACATCAAATGCAACAAGAACATGGAAGCCAACAACATTAGCCAACAAAGAATTTCTTCAAATGCAGCTTCTTCATCTTTATTCTTTACAAAACTAAACCACAGTTGCATCATTCTATTTCGAACTTTTCTTAATTTTATCAAATTCAAGAGCACATGCTGAAGAATCAAACTCAATAGAAACTCAAATCAAGTTGTATCACTCGAGTTCAAGTCAACTTGTATCATTCAGTTCAGTTCATATTAATACAACAATCTCTTCTTCAGATTCATGAAACATGCACGGTTCAGCGTATGAATTTCAATCATCATTGACTGTTATGCATCTTCTTCAGGCAAAGTGAGCATTTCTTTGCTTCATTACACCAAACAAACTCTGCACAAAAAAAAAAAGATCAAAAGCTGAGCCATGTATTCTGAAAAAATCCAGGTTTTTCTTTCCTGAATACTACAGTTTTACAATCATCAAAAAGAGACAAGATCTTAAGTTCAACTTTGATGGTGCAATGTTCAATGTGTCCTTTTTTAATTCACAATACAAATTTGCAAAGCATTTGGCCCCAATCCCATGTATTTTTTGCATGAAATCAGGGAGTTCTATAAAATCTTGACATATATTATGAATAAATAATGAAGCAGAAGAATGCCATGATCACGATCCTATCAAAATCATAATCAAACCAGAAAACAAGAATGTCATAACAAGTTTGTGTAGCAAAAAAAAAAAAAGGATCCCATTTCTTCTCCACTGCAAAGGATCTGAAAAGCTACAAGTATGACTCCAAATCTATCTCTAACAAAAAAAAAAACCCCAAATTTCTTAAGCAGTGACCGAACTACCACAACCATTGAAAATTCATAACTAATCATTCAGCTAAGATTAATCATTTTATTTACATTCTCACATTCAATAATTAGAAAAATGGCATGTCGATTGGAAATTAAAAAGAAAAAGAATAATAATAATGAAAATAGAAATATCTTCAACAAGACAGGTGAACATTTTATTGATTCTTTAATAACATAACCTAGAATAACCACTAATCTCAATCGTCAAGTATAGATCCAAACTTTATCCTTAATTTTTTTTTCTAACTTACGTGTTCTTGATAGTATATGAGCATAATGAAAACGACAAAGATGAGCAAAACTAAGCCAAAACCATGCTATCAAACAACATAATCTAATCATAACTAAGTTCTCTGCAACCCAAAACAGAACATAGAAAAAAAAAACACCAAAAAAAAAGAGAAAGAGAGATGACAATAACTCTAGAAAGGTTGTTCTTTCTTCCTTCTTCACAGATTTCCTTTCTCTCTTCTCAACCTTTTCTTCTTTCCTGTTCCGCCGGTCACCCACGCCCTAGAACCGCCGCTGCACTTCGTTCTTCTCTTTCATTAAAATCTAATTTTCCCCAAACCAAAACAAACCCTAAACCCTCAAAACAACCCTAGATACGGCCATGAAGGAAATTAAAGAGGAGAAGAGGGAAGAGGAGACAAAAAGGAAGAGAAAGGAGCCGGCGGGCGGTAGAGAGAAGAGGGAAGAAGAAGATACAGAGAGGAGGGAGGAAAGGAAGGAGAAAATGATTTGCAATTAGGTTTTTTTTTCTTATATGTTGATCGTGTCGCCTATGACCATAAAAATAATCCCCACAATTAACTAACTACAATAGCTAGGGCAAGTAGGGGTCGAATCCCACAGAGAAGGTTTATGTGATAAACAATTAAAAGATAGAAAGATCTTTTCCAAAAATCAATCAGAAAACAGGGGATTGAATAAATTAATTATAAAGCAAACAATTAAACTAAAATTTATGGTGTATCGTGCAGGGATCGTAAAAATAAAGCAAAACAAATCTAAATCTAAATCTAAATCTAAATCTAAAATCTAAAGCAAATTAATAAAGCAAACAATAATTATAAAGCATACTTCTTCACTCAGTGGTATCATTCAATCAAATTAACTATGGATCCTCGATTTAAAAGGTGAATTCCGCATCTTATTCTTGACTGACAACTGATATAGGTTTCCCAACATGTATTTTAGATAAGAGGCCGATCAAAGCTGCAGTTATCCCTATTATTCCTTCAGCGATCGATTACTTTTTAAGGGTTTAAAGATCACTTGAGAACAAAGCATTAAGGACAATTAATTTTACACACATGCCTACAAGTAGAACCATACGAAGAGAAATTTCTCGCCCTCCGGTAGACAAACACCCATTAAGCAGCGATCAAACAAACCTAATTTGCTACATACAATCAAACTTGAGTGATTAATTCTAAGCCTGATCTAGCTATAGAACTTCCTCTTATATCGTTAGTGGCCACATAACTCAAATAAGATTCAGAATCATAAAATTGAAACAGGGTTTTGACTACTATCATCTAGAACTTAACACAAAATTATAAGTATAGAAATCTCACCATAATCAATTGATTGAAATCACCAAAGGATCAGAAGTATTAAAGATTTAGCTACTCATGGATTTAGGAAAATCCATGAGAGGCATAAGAATACTTACAGGACTGGGAGAGGCGGAATCTCCCCTTTGAAAACCCTAGGGATGTCGCACCCCTCTATGGCTAGAGAGGGTGTCGACTTCTCCCCCTTCTAAAACTAGAGAAAAACCTAAAAACTAAAGAAAGGTAGAAAAAGAGAATTATCTAAAATTTGTGATGTGTAAAAGTATGTAAGTGTGTAAGTGTAATTGTGATTTGTGATACAGGAGGTGGCTATTTATAGTGGAGAAATAGGGTAGGACGGTTTAGCCTTTTCTTGGTCTCCAAGTAAGATTAGGTGTCATCCTAGAGTAGTCTCCAAGTTAGATGAGGACTCTAGAATTTTCTGGAATTTTCTGAAATTGTGCAGCAACTTCGACTTGAATTTCGGGCTTGAATATGGAAGATCTGGGCTTTGCACTTCAAAAGAAAGTTGTAGATCTCGGAGTTAGCTTTCCAACGACTACTCATGGGCTTAAAACGGACATCTGAGCAGAAAGTTATGGCATTTCTACGAAGACTGCGCTGAAACCGGGCTAATATCGCAAATCTACGGCATTAATGCGGGATTTGGATATTATTTTGGATATGGGGCCTATTAATTGGGATTTTAATTCCAATTATAGGTTTATATGGGCTGAGTATATTCCCATATAAATAATTCAAAAATCCTCAACTTCAGGGCTTCTTCTGGGCTTGTCTTCAATTCTTTACAATTAAAGCTCCAAATCTTCAATTTTGCTTCTTGAATTAATTCTTCAAATCTTCAAAATATCTTCAATTACGAACTTCGCATCTTCAAATCTTCATTCCAAATGGCTAAATCCATAGTTGAGTAAAAAGTCTCCAAAATAGCTCCAAAAAGAGTGAAAAACAATAAGTTTTCACTTTTCTTGTCTTCAAGACCTAAAAACACAAATACTAACAAAATAGGGTAAAAACACATATAAAAATAGCAAAAAGTATATAAAAATAGCTATAAAAACATGCATAATTTGAGCTCGATCATAATTTCCCCCACACTAAATCCTTGCTAGTCCCTAGCAAACTAGTGTAGACAAACAAAAATTAAGATTTAAAATTATAAGTTTTGTTCAAATCTTTTGAAAAACTTTGAATCACATACATATATCAAGGATCAATTCAATTTAGGAAATCAGAATAACATAGAATATTAAGAGTATCCAATCCAATAGATCAAGATATAGCAATCATCCTCATTCTTAAGTAACCATAATCAAAGTAGCTCTAATCACTTATCATTTATTACACCTACAACTACTTCTTTCTATAAGCTTATGTCTTTACTTTTATCTCCACTACTCAAACAATTGCATATCATGAATACAAATCAAAAATTTCGCATGGGTTATAATGATTTTCAAAGGGTAATTTTTTAGAAAAGTGAGGTTACTAACCTCAAAGTGTTCATGCTTAGGGGTTACTAACGCCCTTTATTTTATTTTTGTGAGGCTATTAGCACTCTAGAGGGACAATACTTTTGCCGATCCATGCCTCTTATCCTCTTCCCAAGGGTTACTAACTCCTTTTGTTTAAAGAGAAGAGTGACAACAATGGATTTTTTTTTCTTAAGGCAAAAGATATCTCTTCTCCTCTTACATGAAAAACACTCTTTTTATGAAAAAATATTTTTTAAACTACCCTTCTAATATAGATAGTCCCCCACACTTATTTTTTGACATATTCATAAAATACTTTCATAAGTGTAGTTTCAATAAAAATTAAACATGAGTTCTAAAAATAGGCAATCATAGAAATAATTCATGGTAAGCAATTATCACAAACTTCAATTATACCTAATCTAAGAAATAAGATATCATACTATAGATAAATCAATGAATCAATCATTCTTAAGAATTCTAAGATATCATCAATCAAAAATCAAATCAATCGATCAATATAAGCATATAAAATCAAAATTTTGTCAAAATTTTCGAAAAATTATTCCAATTTAACCAATTTTATGCATATAGACTCACTCCCCCACACTTAAAAGATACATTGTCCTCAATGTATGAACAAGCGTGGAAAATCAAGCAAAAATATGTATGCATCTTTTAATCCTAATTAACCTATATAGCCTATATCTATATGTATCGCATATCAAAGAAAAATCAATCAAAGCATTGCAAGAAAAAGATAGGGTTAAAGAAATCTTCTCTATTCTCCAAGCATAAGCTCCAATTAGTTATCTTCATATCGATGAAAAACTCCTTTTTCTCCTTTGGTATGGAAAATCCTAAAAAAGAAAAGAAAAATAAAACAAAGAAAAATATTATGGGTTAGTAAAAATAATATTGGGTTGCCTCCCAATAAGCGCCTTTCTTTAAGGTCTTTGGCTAGACTGCCTTAAAGAAGGTTATTCTTCAAGGGTGAAGGAATTTTGGGTATATTCCTTCAACAGGCCCTCGATAATTCTACTCTCTTCAATGATTTTGATAGTTTCAAGTTGAATTTTATCAAGACTTGAAAAGATCAAAATGTTAGGCGATGGCATAGTTGTGACTCGGCATGGCGCGGCATCGGCTCGTGGTGGCGCGGCATGGTGCGCGGATAGCTTGGCAAGGGCCGGGCATGGCCAGGCATGGTTCGCGGACATGGCCGGGCATGACGCGGTGGTGTCTTGACGAGAAGCTTGCATGGCCGGTATTAACCGGGCAGGTGGCGCGGCTGGTGCGGACATGGCATGGCATGACATGGGCAGATGCGCGGAAGAGGCGGACAAGGCCGAGCATGGCCGGGCAGGCGGCACGGCACCGGCTGGTGGCATCCGGACATGTGGCTCAGGTGTGGCCGGGCTAGGCGTGGCAAGGCTTGATGTCGCACAAGCTTGGGATGCATTGGCCGGTGTTGGCCGGCCATGTGAGGTCGATGGCCGGGCTACAGCCGGGCATACTGGCTTGTGTGGCACGGGCTTAACCGGGCTGAGTCCTTGACCAGCTTCCTTCGATGTATTGGTTATCATCTGGGCAAAATTCTCCATTATCTCGTATATGTCAGCAGTGCTGTGATCGAACAGGGGAATATAGATAAGAGTGTCGACAGACAATCTATCAGAAGCTCTTAATCCTCGGTAGAAGATTTGAACCAATCTTCTTTGATCATAACCATGATAAAGGTGAGCAGCACATAGCTTCTTAAACCTTTGCCAAAATTGGGGAAAATTCTCCAATTTACGTTGAAGAATGCTTGCAACTTTAGCTCGATGTTCAAGGTCTATATCTTGCTTCTTAGTTGAATTGCTTGGTTGATCGATCTTTAGGGGCGGTTGAACTTCTTTGTTGTTGACTTCTGGCTTTTTCTTGGTTTCTTTTGCTCGATCTTTCTTCTCATGGGAGGTTGAAGATTTCGTCCTCCGAGATAATTTTTCAAGAACATTGAATGCTTTCTCCGGGGTTCTTTCATGCAGTAGCTTTATACTGAAAGAATCAACAAGAACTTGATCTTTAAGTCACAATCCTCCATAAAAGAATTGGATTAAAATTTCTTTCTTGAATCCATGATTAGGGCAATCGGCACACAGTTGCTTGAATCTCCTCCAAAATTGGTGGAAAGTCTCGTTGTAGCATTGTCGAATGTCCATTATCCTTTGTCTTCCTTTGGAAATCCAATCAGGCTTTGTTGATGAAGAATCTTCAATGGCTCCTTTCTTAACAAACTTAGAACTTATAACGTAAACAAAATTGTTAGATTTTAACGGCACTTGAGATGAAATTCTAAGGTGGATGACTTCACCATCCAATTCCATGGTCAATGAACCATTAAATACATCAATCTTGGTATGAGAGGTCTTTAGGAAAGGTCTTCCTAATAAAAGAGGACATTGATCTTTCGAATACTCCATATCCATGATGAATATGTCGATAGGAAAAATCAGATGTTCAACTTTAATTAAGATATTCTCTAAAACACCTTTGGGATAAACCAAAGATCCGTCAGCTAATTGCAGAACAACATCACTATTCTTCAATGGACCAAGATTTAAAGATTTGTAGAAAGAATAAGGCATCACGCTTAAAGAAGCACCAAGATCAAGCATCGCATTCTCTATAATACTTCTTCCAACAGAACAAGTAATAGAAAACGTACCTGGATCTTTGCACTTAGGAGGTAAACTCTTTTGAAGCACAACAGAGACATTAGCTCCAGCGCTTACTTTACCTTGTAATCTTTTCTTGTTGGTACAAAGTTGCTTGAAGAACTTTGCATAATTCAGAATTTGTTGAATGGCATCAAGAAGTGGGATGTTGACCTCAACTTTTCGGAATATCTCCAAAATATCTTGATCATCATCTTCTTTCTTTGATTTCTTCAATCTTGATTGAAAAGGAATTAGGTTGGAATCGGTTTTAGGCTTGTTGGTATCGCACACACCTTTTCCTTTAGGTTAAATTACGGCATCATCCTTGTTTAAATCTTCAATTGGCGTAGCTCCTTTGTTGTTGGGTTCATCTTCAATCTTGATTTCGGCAGGCAGTTGTAAATCTTCCTTGGTGTGATTTGGCTCTCCTTCTTCTTGTTGATGTGCGGTAAGGTTTGGATAAGGGTTTTTCAACTCTTTTCCACTCCTTAGAGAAATTGCACTAACATTCTCTCTAGGAGGTACCTTTGGTTGTGATGGAATCCTTTGTTGACCTTGTGTCTTGAGATCACTCAAATCACTAGGTAATTGACTTATTTGCTTTCTCATCATCTCCATAGCTCCCTTGATTTGTTGTAACTCCATGGCTTGTGAAGTTTGAAAATTCGGCCTTCCTTGAAAATTACCTTGGTTCCCATATTGTTGACTCGGTTGCTCAGGTCTCCAATAAGGTTCAGGCTTCCTTTGATAAGCTCCTTGTAATCCCACGGCATTGACTCCTTGTTTGTTGTCTTCCAAAGTCGCACAAACCCTTGGCACACTTGAAAAATTCGCATGGAACAAATCAGTGAGCAAAGCGATTTGCTGATTCGTTTCTTGAAGTTGTTGCTCCAATGAGGTGGAATAGGTAGAAACTTCATTAATTCTTCTTATAGGGCCTTCTTTTGAGTAGTCTTCTCGAGATCCAAATTTTTGAGTGTTTACAGCCATGTTTTCCACTAAAGTCCAAGCTTCGGTAGGAGTTTTGTCGATGAAAGCTCCTCCGCTTGCAGAATCGATGGAGGATCTGTCAAACGGTAGTAATCCTTCGTAGAAGTACTGGATCAGCAACTGTTCATTGATTTGGTGATTGGGGCAGCTCGCATAAAGTGTCTTGAAACGTTCCCAATATTCATGCATTGTTTCTCCATGGCGTTACTTAATTCCGCAAATCTCCTTCCTTATACTTGATGCTTTGTGCGCAGGAAAGTACTTTTCCAGGAACAGATTCTTAAGGCTCGTCCAAGATGTGATTGAACCAGTGGGTAGTAGGTACAACCAATCTTTTGCTCGGTCCATAAGAGTGAAAGGAAAGGTTCTTAACATGAATTGATCTTCAGGAATACCTTGAATACTTGTAGATGCGCAGGCAATCTAGAAATCAGTAAGATGTCGGTGAGGATCTTCTCCAGGCAAACCGTGAAATTTGGGTAAAATCTGAATAAATCCAGATTTAATTTCAAAGTTTCCATTGGTATCGGGGTAGCGAATGGCTAAGCGTTTGGTGTTGACGTTTGGTGCAGCTAACTCTCTCAGAGTTTTGGGTTGTTTTTCTTCAGCCATATCTTCTGACGATGTTGAAACAGCAGATTTAGGAGAACTTGGTTGAGAACTCGAATCGGATGCTTCCTCTTCTTGTAATCGGCGTCGTGTCTTCTTCTTCTGAAATAACGTTCTTTCAGGCTCAGGATTGTATTCTAAATCTTCAGTACTATTACTTCTTGTCTTTGGCATGCATTTTCCTAGAAAAATCAAACAAAACTAAAAAGAAAAATTAGCAGTAACAGTTCTTAAATAAAATTAAAAAGCAAAAACAGAAAATAAAAATATATTTTTTTAAAGGAAAAACGGAAAAAGGAAAATTATTTTTTTAAAAGAAAAATCGAAAACCCTAATCTTAAAAACAGAAAAATATTTTTTTTTAGAAAAAACGGAAAAACAAAAACTAATTTTTGGATCTAATCTCTCTTCACTTTCTCTCAATTCAATTCCCTTCCCCGGCAACGGCGCCAAAATTTGTGATCGTGTCGTCTATGACCATAAAAATAATCCCCACAATTAACTAACTACAATAGCTAGGGCAAGTAGGGGTCGAATCCCACAGAGAA
>AWWV01006910.1:0-16222 GCA_001974805.1 Corchorus capsularis
TGTGATGAACAATTAAAAGATAGAAAGATCTTTTCCAAAAATCAAACAGAAAACAGGGGATTGAATAAATTAATTATAAAGCAAACAATTAAACTAAAATTTATGGTGTATCGTGCAGGGATCTTAAAAATAAAGCAAAGCAATCTAAATCTAAATCTAAATCTAAAATCTAAAGCAAATTAATAAAGCAAACAATAATTATAAAGCATACTTCTTCACCAGTGGTATCATTCAATCAAATTAACTATGAATCCTCGATTTAAAAGGTGAATTTCGCATCTTATTCTTGACTGACAACTGATATAGGTTTCCCAACATGTATTTTAGATAAGAGGCCGATCAAAGCTGCAGTTATCCCTATTATTCCTTCAGCGATCGATTACTTTCTTAGGGCTTAAAGATCACTTGAGAACAAAGCATTAAGAATAGTTAATTTTACACACATGCCTACAAGTAGAACCATACGAAGAGAAATTTCTCGCCCTCCGGTAGACAAACACCCATTAAGCAGAAATCAAACAAACCTAATTTGCTACATACAATCAAACTTGAGTGATTAATTCTAAGCCTGATCTAGCTATAGACCTTCCTCTTACATCGTTAATAGCCACATAACTCAAATAAGATTCAGAATCATAAAATTAAAATAGGGTTTTGACTACTATCATCTAGAACTTAACACAAAATTATAAGTATAGAAATCTCACCATAATCAATTGATTGAAATCACCAAAGGATCAGAAGTATTAAAGATTTAGCTACTCATGGATTTAGGAAAATCCATGAGAGGCATAAGAATACTTACAGGACTGGGAGAGGCGGAATCTCCCCTTTGAAAACCCTAGGGACGTCGCACCCCTCTATGGCTAGAGAGGGTGTCGACTTCTCCCCCTTCTAAAACTAGAGAAAAACCTAAAAACTAAAGAAAGGTAGAAAAAGAGAATTATCTAAAATTTGTGATGTGTAAAAATATGTAAGTGTGTAAGTGTAATTGTGATTTGTGATATAGGAGGTGGCTATTTATATTGGAGAAATAGGTTAGGACGGTTTAGCCTTTTCTTGGTCTCCAAGTAAGATTAGGTGTCATCCTAAAGTAGTCTCCAAGTTAGATGAGGACTCTAGAATTTTCTGGAATTTTCTGGAATTGTGCAGCAACTTCGACTTGAATTATGGGCTTGAAGATAGCAGATCTTGGCTTTGCACTTCAAAAGAAAGTTGTAGAGCTCGGAGTTAGCTTTCCAACGGCTACTCATGGGCTTAAAACGGACATCTGAGCAGAAAGCTATGGCCTTTCTACGAAGACTGCGCTGAAACCGGGCTAATATCGCAAATCTACGGGATTAATGCGGGATTTGGATATTATTTTGGATATGGGGCCTATTAATTGGGATTTTAATTCCAATTATAGGTTTATATGGGCTGAGTATATTCCCATATAAATAATCCAAAAATCCTCAACTTCAGGGCTTCTTCTGGGCTTGTCTTCAATCCTTTGCAATTAAAACTCCAAATCTTCAATTTTGCTTCTTGAATTAATTCTTCAAATCTTCAAAATATCTTCAATTACGAACTTCGCATCTTCAAATCTTCATTCTAAATGGCTAAATCCATAGTTGAGTAAAAAGTCTCCAAAATAGCTCCAAAAAGAGTGAAAAACAATAAGTTTTCACTTTTCTTGTCTTTAAAACCTAAAAACACAAATACTAACAAAATAGGGTAAAAACACATATAAAAATAGCAAAAAGTATATAAGAATAGCTATAAAAACATGCATAATTTGAGCTCGATTATATGTATATGGTAATAAATATCTATAATTAACAGGGTTATTTTTGTCACGCCACCCACCTTTTTTATTCCATACCGCGTGGAATGAGGGCAGAATAAATAAAGACAGGTGGGAGCTATCTTTATTTATTCCGTGAGTTTGGATAATAGCCATTACTAAAGAATGGTGATTCCGGCCCAATCTTCCAACCAAACGTTGGCACTCCCCACCTACCAGCAATAAGAATTCTATCCCCCTTCTAATCTGCGTACCAACATGCCATTAGGGTTATATATGAAGGTTAGCCTAAATCACAAATTCAAGTTGGATTTCCATCCAATTCTAAATATATATAAACTAATAAAAGTCTCAAATAAGATCCAAAGCATGCACAAATGAACATAGAATGTTAAATCTTAACAAAAACATATGGACTTTTTCGGTTCCATTTTATAATCAACAAAAAAAAATTCAAAGAGATCGTCGAGAGATGTTTATTATTATATAATTCTTGCTTTTACAACTTTAGTATTAACGAAAGAAAATGGTGTGAGTAAACTCAGTAAACAAAGAAAGGGCACATTGGGATGAACAAACAGAGAGGGATGAAGTTGGTAAATCAATTGAATTTGGAAGGCTGATGTGTTTGGAACTTGGAAAGTATCAATCAAAGTAGAAATAACATTCATTCTTGTGCCCCAAGAAACAAAAAGTTTACGGTAATGCAGCATTTATAAATTTGCCTTTATATTATCATCATGTGGAAAGTAGAACAAGTTGTATTGGGAGATGTTCATAAGAGAAAAAGACATTTGAGGTTACTTTGCATCCACTTTCAAATCTTTTTTTTTATCCAAAAAAGTTTAGGAGTAGAATTGGCTATCCCATCTCCAAGGACAGGGTAAACCGCCAACCCAATTTGGAATTAACGAACCCATCATACTTTCACCTGTGAGCTTTTTTGAATTTACAGATCGCTTACCAAATGGGAGACTGTGGTTAGCGAAATTCAAAACTAAGTGGGGTGCACGAAGATTCCGAACCTTAACCACTTGTGCCAACTCCCATTTGTTAGGATTTTGAACCAATTCCTAATTAGATTTGGATTTGAATTTTTTAGAGATTTTTGATTGGTGGACAAGAATCCTAATGAAAAGGGATTCTTAGAGTCTAAGTTTGTGTTAGTATAAACAAGCAGTTTATGTTTAGGTTTTTTGTGTGTGAGAGAGAGAGCTGAGATAGCTTTATGTTGTTGTGAGAGAATCATCCATGATGTTGGGTTGATTAGATTGAGAGTTGCTAGTTTGATTGTTATGATTATTGATTGTAATTTATTGATTTGATAGTGGAGATTTGTGGCATAGGTCCACAAGAAAATTTTGCTATGTTGTTTTCCACTTTAATTATTTGTTTGGTTAATTCCTGGGATATCTGAAGTTACAACAAGTGGTATCAGAGCTTGGTTGATTAAAGATGACAGACATTAGTGGTAGCGAATCAGCTTTGAAGTTTGAGATTGAAAAGTTTGATGGAACGAACAGTTTTCAGATGTGGCAGAGTACGATAACAGATGTGTTCGTACAAAAACGATTGGGAGATGCATTTGAAGCTGATAAACCTTCAACAATGAATGAGAACAGGTGGCGAGATATTCAGCGAAAAGCAGTAAGTACAATTCATTTATCTCTTGCTGAAACTAAATATAATGTGTTGGATGTGAAAACCCCAAAGGAGTTGATGGATAAGTTGGAGTCGATTTATATGTCAAAATCAATTACTAACATGTTGTGTTTGAAGAAAGAATTATTTGGGTTGAAGATGAAGGTGTGAACAAGTTTAAGGGCACACCTAAACAAGTTCGATAGATTGGTTACTCAGCTAGCAAGTATGGATGAAGTAATGAAAGAGGCTGATAAAGCAGTTTTGTTGATTAATTTTCTTTCCGACAAGTATGATCCTATGACTAGAGCTTTGATGGTTGGTAGGAAAACCTTGAGCTTGCAAGATGTGACTTCTGCAATTTTTGAGTATGATAGATTGAAAGAAACTGAAAAGAAAGATGAAGAGAATGGTGCTCTGATGGTAGATCGTGGAAGAACTAATGGAAGAGATAAGAATGATGCAAGATCAAAGGGTATAGTAAAGGGACCGGGACATAAGCCATTTGGACAGGTTCGTCATGACTCGATAACGACCGGGAACGCGGAAACACTTATGATAGTAGATGGACTTTTTTGTAGGAAAAAGAAATGAGCCAAAATACAGAAATCGTATATTAATTTGGTCCCTTAGTAACATTTATAAGTTCACAATTAGCTCCCTTTTATATTTATGAATAAATCTATTCAAGCTTTTTCTAAGATTCTTTTCAATCTAATTGAGATTAAATATATACTCATTCTAATTTTTTCTTAATTACATATTATTACCCATTAAATAGGGGTCAATTTAATAATGCAAAAAAATGGTGTTAATTCAACTCATGACATAAATTTCTTTGTTTACACTATATATTAGTATGTGTGTGTGTATATATATATATATTAGTATATATATATATATATACTCTCAAATGCTTTTTACCTTAAAATTAATCCTATATATATTTCATAGATGTTACCTTATTGAAATATAGTGTTATATTTCATATATATATACTGGCCGGCTCCCCTTAAGAAAAATTTCTTGTTCCCCCCTGATTTTCACCTATTAGTCTCTTATATAACAAAAGAAAAATAAAAAAAAAAAATCGAAGAGAGAGTTGTAATATGTATTTACATGAATGGTGTTAAGTTCTATGATGAAAGTAGCTCATGCAAGCACCTTGCCATCTTGCTTTATTTACATGGCAAGTTGAGTGGGACCAAGGCGGCCACATAAGCTACAAGCAAGCAGCACCCCATGTAAGCAAGGAGGTGCCAAGTGTCACCAATCATGAAGTGCTATGTCAAGTCAACAAGTCCACATGGTTTAGCTTTCCTTGGTGTGAAGTTCTTGCATGGGATTGGAAGGAAAATTGAGCAAGTATTAACAAGGCGCAAATGAAGGAACATTATCATTTGGAGCTTTGGAATTGCAATTTCGGCTGCCCACAATCTCAACCTATTTCAGATTTCTTTTTATGAACTAGTTTGCATTTTTAGCTAATTTAGAGGTTGTTTTGGTTAGTTTATAATTTCAGTTTGTTAAACTAGTTTAATTAGCTCTAGCTAAGTGTGTTTAGCTCCAAATAGGCTATATATAAGCCTTTGAACATGTTGTGCTCTTCAGACTTAAATTTTGTGATTTCAAACTCCTGTTCAAGCCTGTAACCTTGTCTAGGTTTACATAGCACTTCCTATTATCATTTTGAGTGGTGAATTTTTGTATCTCAATTTGATTTTGGAATCAAGAAGTTTTCATATCCTTGTAAATCATCTAGTGGTGTATTTGTATCTATTTGGTTTAATTGGTGGTGAGTTTCGAACCGATTTAATTTGTAGGTGGTGAAATATGTATCCTACATCATATTGAGTCTGTGTACTTTGAATTTTATTTTCTTGAAGTATTTAATTAGTTACTCTCTAAACAGAATCCAAACACTTCAATTTCTACCATTCTTGTGAATTCTAGTTTAGGTGTTTAAAATCAATTTAAACACTTGAACAAAAATTCTGTTTTTCTAACAAATAATTCAAGCTCATTTGAATTCTGTTTTGAGTAATCTCTCTATCATTCTACCTTCAGAACTGTCGACCATGCATATTCCTGATTAGAAAGATGACACATATTTCCTATAAGTAAATAAGTAATTAATTAAGTAATGTAGTCATAATCCTAATATCTATCTAACTGCATATGTTCGTTTTTGTTATTGGAAGTGTCATAATTTCTTTCTTACAACTTACAAGACTAGAAAGAAGGGAAAGAAGGAATAATAGTTTTCAAAATTGCATGAAATTCCAATAGAAAATATAAAAAAAGAAACCTTAAAAGATCTTATTCAAGGCCCGATACAAACTGGGTCAAGCCTAATTATGTACAAAGCCCATACACTTACAAGCCTGATTTTGGTTGTAATCCTAATCGAATTAGGATTTGCGTTCTAATCAAATTAAGATTTGCCGGTTTTATTTAATTCTCTGTTTTAGGGTTGAGGGTTTAGAATGAATTGACCACTATATAAAGGTACTCGTTTTCTACTTTAATTCTCTCAACGAAACAGGAAAAAAAAAACCCTGATTAATCATATCATGATATGATGATGATGTCGCCAAGGGAATCAGAAGAGAGATTGATGTCCAGAAGATTAGGTCCAGTGAACGATGTGTATTACTATAAAAGAAGTCCTACGGCTACAATGGGGATGATGGTGAGGAAGAATTATAAAGGGAAAGAGAAAATAGTAATCCATGAATGGTTGGGTGAGATGAAGCCAAAATCAAAACTGAAGGGTCTAGGGTTTTGTAAGATTTGCCAGGATTATTCAGCAATCGAGTGGATGTTCGCAGTGAAGCGATGCAAACACTCTTTCTGCCCTGACTGCACTCGCCAACATATAGCTACGAGTATGAAGGAAAACATGATTAAGATTCCATGTCCCGACTCTGGCTGTGCATGTTTTATAACTCCTAAAACATGTCAATTTTTGTTACCCGATGAGGTCATTGATAGATGGGCCACAGCTGTCACCTGCTCCCAATCTCCTCCTCTTGATTTGGATAATTACCCAATTACTACTATTACTTGACTTTGATGCCATGCCTTGCCTTGCCTTGCCTTGCCTTGCCTTGCTTGCTGCTGGTGAGTGAACTCTTCATTAATTAACTTCAATTATTTCTTCATTCAATCAATTCAAGATAATATTCCAAAAATCCACAAAATTGATAGGAAAGTCCAATAGATGTGCGTAAATCTCCAAATCTTCAATGGGCTTGTCATGGCTTGGAGATGGAATAACCTATCGATCTATATTTCTTCCTGACTACATATTTTTGTCATGATATTTGATCAAACTATATCTAATTATATTATTCTTCTTGTGTAGGAGTAATTCAATCTTCGATGTAATTGCGGTTGCGGATCAAAATGGATGGAATGCCACTCTTCTTTTATTAAAAGCTTTAGTTACCCAAAACAGCCAAATTAAGCCAAGTATAGTAGTCTAGGATATCTCTTTCAGCACAGTTTTTTTTTTTTTTTTGAAGGAATGATATCTCTTTTAGCACAGTTAATCGAATTAATTTGGTTATAATCTTTATTCTTTTCAGCTCGTTTTTGGGTTGATGCTATTTTCTTACGCATATATGACAAATATACATCAACAGATTTTTATATTTTAATTACATTTCGCAATAGTATTTAAAAAAAAAATTCATATTGAGAAGTTGACATTTTTTTGATATTTTCCAGCTATAGGAAAAAAGGCCGACATGAGCCGAGCAGCTCATGATATTCTACAGCAGTCGATGACTACAAAGCAATATTGACTGCTTCTTGCATAAAAGCAAAAATCATAATGAAAACCGGCCTCTTATTTTCCTTTTAGCACCATTTACCATCTGATTCAATTACTGTTCTTTGGTGACACATTATTATTATTATTATGCATACAAGCAAAAATCATAATATGATTGCCATTCACCTCCAATTATTTTTGCCATTCACCGCCCCACTTTTTACACTTTTACCATTTGTTCATATTTTTTCAACTTTCTAACTCCAAATCTTTTAAAAATATTCAAACAACCTTCAAACTAAAATCTTTAATGATATAAAAATCTTTATGAAATAAATGTTGTTATTTTGTAAATCTAAGTTTTTTTTTTTGTTTTTTTTTACTAAAATTGTTCATGCCACCCCTGGGGGCGGCTGAGCCATGGATAGGCCGCCCCCTGGGAGGCGGCATCGACCCTAAACCCAATTTAAAAAAAATAGTTAATTTTTTTAAAAAAAATAGCTGATTTTTTTTAAAAAAATAGCCTTGCCGCCCTAGTGGGGCGGCTTAGGGAGACTCCGCCGTGGTTAAGGGTAAAAATGAAAAAGTAGCAAAGACCAAAGGGTAAAAGTGTAAAAAGTGGGATGGTGAAAAGCAAAAATAGGGACAACCCCCTTACTCATTCCCAAGTCCTTCCTTTTCTCAACTAAACGCAATCATTTAAGTCAAACACCCCACACAGTTGCTAGCAATTTGATCAAACTGAGACTAGAATCAAATATTGACTAGAGTTGCATTGTTTACCCAGATCCTCTTGAAACAACTATATAAAAGTTCAATAACTTCATAGTTCTTCCTAACCGTAAATTTTTAGTTACCGAGATTTCTTGTCTTAGTGCCAAACGCTAGACGATGGAACTAACTCTGTCATGAAGTCGCCTAAAATGTTATCAGTGCAGATAGACGTGTCTACTGCTACTTCATGAAGCTCACCCCAGTAGCGAAGAAGATAATTATGCAACCAATGCCCTATAAGCTCAGAGATATATTAACCAAAACAATAATAAGAAAATGAACTTGCTTCAACTTTTCAATACAGTGTATCATCCATGGAAGTGAAAGTAGATGTACGGATAAGACTCATCAAAGTCAAGAGATAACAGCAGATATCAAACTTTTCATGCTCCAAAATGACTATAATGCTAGGAATAACCCATGTCATCTCCCTAAATGGGATACATGGAATACTACAAAATGCCTAAAACAAGCTCAACCATTTAAAGGTAGAAATACTTGGCTACTTCTAGCATGACCAAATGTATCAGGCATGAGATCCTAATGAAACTGGAGCTGGAAGAAACAGCTCTAAAATCAATCCAATATGCTACTTTTCATACAGCAATAAGCTAAAATGTGGTTCAAAGAAGTATAAAGGAATCTTCAAGGCCAAGAAACCTTTTGCACTTTCTGCCTCATTATTGAATACGAAAACCCCAAAAATGCAATAATCTATTCAATTAGTAACCTTGTTCTCTAACCAAGCTTAAAACCCACTAGCTATAGATGATAAAATCAGCCGCAAAATCAGAATCAATACATCACCAAAATAAGTAGAAACAAATTTGGGCTAAACCAGACCACAGCCAACAGAGATACTTATATCATATATCAAAATCAGCAAAACTGATCAAATTCAACTCAAAACATTCATTAAGACAAAAACCATATCCACTACATAAAGAACAACAATAGTAAAATATAGTCTTTCTAAATCCTTGATGTTACTACTTAGATTAAGACATTTTAACACATCAAAAAGATACCCAAAATGGGAACATACAAAAGCTTCTTCCTCCACCGTAGAGACATCAGATTTAGTCACCCTTTTTCCTGAAAGAGCATCCCTCGGTGAGTCTGGCTCTACCACCGGTGGGCTGGCATAGAACTGTCTGGCAGTTACCACAAACCACAACGGTCTGAGAGTGGCTGAATACGGTTGTTCTGCAAAGAAAGCACAAACCCAAAATTAAGAAATGGAATTTATATATTCATATAAAATTAAAACTACAAGAAATAAAATCCAACATAAACTTACATGTTGAAGCAGCCCTGGCATTTTACATCCTTGAGGAAAAAAAATAAAGAAAAAAACAGTTAATCCACCATATATAACAAATCACGATGTGAAAAGAAAGAAAGAAATGTTAAGCGCTAGAATTACATATGTATGTATTACCATGAAGAAGGAGTTGGGAGACTGAACGAGACGCTTGAGCTTGTGCTTCTTCTTCTCAAGCTCTGCTGGGGGATTCAACAAATCAATGTCGTTTTGGAGAACCTAAACAACAAGGAGCCAGAATCAGATTAATATGCTGATTAAACGTAGGAAGGAAAACACGAAAAGGAGCTAAAAAAATGAAATAACGTTGAAAAAATCGCTGAAATCGAAAGAGAGAAGTAAGAGTGAAGGATTAGACGAGGGAAAATTACCATGGTTGCAGTGGAGAGGAGATGCGGCGCTAGGGTCTGGGAGCTGTGGAGCAAAACCTTTTGAAGAGGAAGCGCTAAGGAATTCTAGGGTTTGGCGTTGTTGGGCCTTTTCGTGGACTTCTTCGATCATATATATATATATAGAAATATGATAACCCACACACAAAGCACAAAGGCAAGTGCTTTTCAATCCCATTTTTAATAATCCATCAATCAAATACTATTTTTCTTTCTTTTTTTAGAATTTTTTTTTTTACATTGTTAGCAGTATAAAATTTTGAACATCCTGAAAATTTTGATTTCACAAAGTTAAAAATAAAAAGCTTCATTACTAAAAGTAATAATTATTATTAAAATTTAAATATTACACTCATCAATTTTTTTTTTACTTTTTAGTAAACTATGAACTTTTTTTTTTGGGTCAAAAACTATGAATTTCATTAATTGATAAAATCGGGATTACAAACGCCATGAGGTAAACTCCTGCATCACACATGATCATCCTCTAATTGAGCTAATCTATGTGCTGAATAGTTAGCCTCTCTATGAACATGAACTACAGAGCACCTATCAAAAAGAGACATTAATTCCCGAATTTCAAAAATCAGACAAGCACCCTCCCAACCTACCGGAGATGACTTAGAGATCTCCAAAACTGCTAAAAGACAATCACTCTCAATAACACAGTCATAGAAATTATATTCCATAGTCATCTCGAAACCAAATAAAATTGCATGTACCTCAGCATATAACGAGCTCGATATAAAGCTCAAATGCCTTGTAGCACTGACCATGACCACACCTTGACTATCTCGAATGACTACCCCTAAACCTGCTTCCAATGTTGAAGAGCTATATGAGGCATCAACATTCACCTTAAAAGAAACCAAGGGCGGAGGATTCCAAAGTTGCAGCTCCCTAGTAGACCCACCTCCTGATGAGTTATCAACTGCCAGAGTTTGGCAATCTCTTACCTGTTGATCTGCTACTATACACAACGAACCCGGAGAGGAGCAAACTGCTGAATGAAGACATTTGTTCCTGTTTGTCCATAACGACCATAAAGTCACCAGCATCAAATCGAGCTGCCCTAAAGTAATCGCTCTTAGTAATAATCTAGACCAAAAATCCTCCATCCTTCCCCACTCTGCAACACACTGTTGAATCCAAGGGCCAGCCAATGACCAAACCCGAGCCGCAAACGGACACAAGAAAAAGACATGTTCCACTGTTTCATCTTGATCTCCACAAACTACGCAATTCATCTCAACTGTCATCCCTCTCGATCGCAGTATACATCTAAGCGGTAATAGATTCCAATAGAGGCGCCGATAGAAGAAACGAATCTTTGGAGGCACAACTGAACTCCAGACCCGAACCCAACAACAACGCTTTCCTTCTTCAAACTCAATGACCTCGTTTCCCAGCAGTTGTCGTGCCACAAAATAAGCAGATTTGGTTGTAAAAACACCCATGGATGAAGGACTCCAAATCAGACGATCTTGTATCCTATGTCGTGGAATAGGAACGCAAGCAATATGCCTCAAATCGTCCTCCTGCACTACCTCAAGTAATTGATCAAATTTCCAGCAGCGATTTTCAAAGTCCATACAATCACCGACTTTCCAATTAATCAAAGTCGCATCCGCCTTTAATCTAGGTCTGTTATCTGGGGGGACCATCAAGCCATTTATCCCTCCAAAAGTCGAGATTTCCACAACCAATTCGCCATCTCGAACCCGCAAGGACCACTTTTCTTCCATCTAATAAGCTTCGCCACAAAAACGATGGGTTAGTACCAATCGAGGCTGTTAAAAAATCCCCTCGAGGAAAGTATCTAGATTTAAGAATCCTGAAACATATTGAGTTTGGATTTTCCATAAGCCTCCAGCACTGTTTTGCAAGCAATGACATATTAAAAGCTTCAAAATCCCTAAACCCCAACCCCCCATCAGCTTTCGAAATGCATAGGTCTTGCCAAGCCTTCCAATGAATCTTCTTTACATTCTCTGTACTACCCCACCAAAATTTGGCTAGTAACATATCCAATTCATTCAAAAAACTCTTTGGAAAGCGAAACACGCTCATCAAATAAACAGGAATAGATTGAGCAATTGACTGGATCATAGTTGCCTTTCCAGCAATTGAAAATAATTTGCTCTTCCAACTATTTACCCGTTGCAAAATTCTCTCCTTGATAAATTGAAATTCTCGAGACTTAGACCTACCGATCATAATAGGTAACCCCAAATGTTTATCTCGATCTAAAACCTTCCGAATCCCCAATCTCTCCATAATTGCAGTCCTAACATTGTCATTCGTGTTTAAGCTAAATAATATTGAAGACTTATCAACATTTACATGCTGGCCTGTAGCACACTCAAATTGATGAAGAATTCGAAATACTTTCTCGCATTTAGCCACTTTAGCGCGCATGAACAATAAGCTATCGTCTGCAAAAAAGAGATGCGAAATCCTCGGAGCTTGCCTATTGATTGCTACTCCCTGAATTATCCCAGCAGCGTCAGCGCTAGTAAGCATCCTCGAAAGCCCTTCCATACATATCAAGAACAAGTACGGAGATAATGGATCTCCCTGTCTAATTCCCCGGGTTGGCATGATATGTCCACATTGTCTTCCATTAATAAGAACAGAATATGAAACTGTTTTCACTGATGTCATAATCACAGTGACCTAGTGAGGTGGGAAACCCATCTTTCTCAGACAACCCTCAAGAAAAGCCCATTCCACCCTATCGTAGGCTTTGCTTGAGTCTAGTTTAAGAGCCATATGAGATTTCCTACCTACTCGTTTGTTACGCATGAAATGAACAGTCTCGAAAGCTATCATTGCATTATCAAATATCATGCGATCAGGCACAAAAGCGCTTTGATTCTCACTTATCAAACTCAGAAGGACAAGCTTAAGCCTATTAGCTAAAGTCTTCGAAATAATCTTGAAGATGACATTACAAAAAGCAATCGGCCTAAAATCCTTAGGTGTAGCAGGAGAATCAACTTTGGGAACTAAGACAATATTTGTATGATTAATCCCAGGCAAACTAGCCCCATCATTCAACAAACTTAAAACAAAATCAATTACCTCAAACCCTACGATATGCCAGCTTTTCTGGTAGAATGAGGGCGACATTCCATCTGGACCTGGAGCCTTGTCTCCCTGCATCTGGAACACTGCTTGTTTGACTTCTTCCCCTGTAAATTTACCATCCAACACCGCATACAATTCCTCATTAATTCGATCAGTGTGATAGTCCAGTACCTTATCCAATGCCTCATTTGAAGGATTGTCAGAAGTGAATATATTCTGAAAATATTCACAAACAATTTCTTCCATTACAGATGGTTCTGTTTGCCAAACTCCATGATTATCCGACACCCCAGAAATCGTATTTCTTCTCTTACGATGTGTAGCCACAGCATGAAAATATCTAGTATTTCGATCTCCATGTTTCAACCAAAGAGCCTTGGACCTTTGACGCCATATAATTTCTTCTTGCCTGTAAAGCACGTCCAATTCCTGTTTGCACACCTCAACCCTCTCCTTATCACCCCCTGCACATCCATCCTTGTAAGCAGCCTCATATTCCTTACGCTTAGCAGCTAAATTAACCTGAATACTCCTAAATATATCACGATTCCACTTGGATAACGCCCTCCCGCAAGAATCAATACGATCTTTAGTTCCCCCAATATTCTCGGCCTTCCAAGCATCCTTTACTACATCGTTATAGCCAGCGTGGGCTGTCCATGCACTCTCAAATCTAAATTGTTTACTTCCTTTAAGAGAAGCACATGGTTGAGAAGTAATTTCGATGATTAAGGGCCAATGATCCGAAACTGTTGAAGCCAAATGATGCTCCACCGAATGGCCAAATCGATGCCACCATGAATTCAAGACCAAAGCTCTATCAAGCCTTTCAAATACTAATTCACCATTAATCTTTCGGCACCAAGTAAGCATTGGTCCTTGGACTGGTAACTTCCTAAACCCACAATGTAATAAAACAGAATTAAAAGCTTGCATTTGTGATAAGGGCCGAACCGCCCCTCCCACCTTCTCGTCACTAGAACTTATTTCATTAAAATCCCCAGCACAAAGCTAAGGGAGATTAGATTTTTCTTTCAAAACTCTTAATAAATGCCAAGATTCATGTCTACGAGAAGTCTCTGGTCTGCCATAGAAACCAGTAAACCTCCAAGCCATATTCAAATCAACTCCAACTTGAGCATCAATATGAGAACTAGAGTAAGACAAAATCGAAACATCAATAACATTTAACCATAAGAGAGCCAAGCCGCCCCCTCTCCCTACACAATCTATAGCAAGACAAAAATCAAAACCTAGACGAGCACGATCCACTCCATCTCATCTCTACTTTTCTTAGTTTCTGATAAAAACAATAAAAAGGGCTTATTACAACTAACTAACCTAGACAATTCACGCACTGTACGGAGTGTGCCCAAACCCCGACAGTTCCAAACTAGACAATTCATGGCTTCTGGCAAGGATGATTCTCATCTGTCATCCTCGCCAATACAACATGAGGATCCTTCACAGGATCAAATAGACCCTTAACAGCATCCTTAGCATCAGAAGCAGCTCCTGGTCTTGCAGCCACACATTGATTCTTTGGATCAGCACCCCCAGCAATATTCCCCAAGGCCGCACATCCTTCAGCACGTTTCACTCCAGCAGTCTCCATTCCACCCTCTCGGTCTCAGGATTTCTTTGATGAGGCCGCCACATCAGAGATAATAATACCAGTATTAAAGCCCCTTTTCCTCCCATCTTTGAAATTGCTATCCGGACCTAAAGCCTTAAAAGAGTATTTCGATGAGACTCTAGCCATTTTCCTCCATTTTCCTTTCTGTTTCGGTTCTATAGAATCTCCCTTCCCAAAAACAAACATCGGAGAAGAAGCCAAGTCTTTAACCATAAACTGGGAATTATTACCTGTTGGTGGAGTTGAATAAATGTCAGGACCAAACTCATCATTAACAGTTGGCTTGACTCTTTTAAGCCCACTATCCTCAGCTGCATAGTTTGAGTTTGCCTTGTAGTCTCGGCCCAAACCATTTAGCCCAAAATTGGTATAACCCGATCCCAAATGAATCGAATCCCCCACCTTTGAAATTGAGCCCGACATCAACGGGCTTCCTTGCTTCGAGCCTTGTCCCACTTCCAACCTCCCTGTCATCTTGGACCCCGTTCCCGTTTCCAACGGCCAGCTATCTTTGGCATAGCACCCACAACTGCAGGCCCAATACCCGGAACCAACTGAGCCATCACACCAATAGCCGGATAATTAGCACCCGAACCCTCAGCCACATTAAGACTCAAATAATCCAGCTCATAGCCCTGTACACCCTCTCCACCAGCAATCACCTCCTCCCCACGTTGGACTTGGCGCCGAATCCCATCACCTAACAACCCAGAATCCACGTGTAAACCCCCCATGAGATAGAGCCTCTATTTCCGCCATTAAGGGTTCCTTCCCCTTTGATCGCAACAAACCTCCGACTTTAGAGGCCACCTAACCCACATCATCCGCATTAGCAATTGCCTGTGTCGTTGCCTATCCCCGGAGGACCAAATTGTCCACATGGCTTCGAAACGCCATGGGACGAGAGGTTACTGACGCCGTTGTTGCCGGGATACGACGAGTGCCCCTTGAATCTCCCAAACCATCGGTTTTCAGGCTGCTGACGGCAGAAAATACTTGACGAGGCTTAATATCTGGCGTCTCAGCCCGCAAATAGTCAGAGAATTTCCGGATCATACGGCCTAGCGTCTTCAGTTGCTCAATTCCAATAGGACACTCCTAATCCAAGTGAGTAACAACACCACAAACATGACAAAAAGCAGAGAACTTTTCAAATCGGAACTTTACCTCAATCTCACCATACGGTGTAGTAACCATAGTACCTTCCTGCAATGGATTATTGACATTCATCGGGACCCGAATTCGCAAATGACGACTATTGGATTTGTCAACCTCCAAGACATGTCCCATCGTTGCTCCAATAGCTGCTCCTACCTTATCCGTCATCATTAAGATAGGAATTTTGAACACTCGCATCCAAACAGGACATAAATCAAAATTGATGTCCTTTGGAACATGCAGCCCATTAAATTCCCTTAGAATCAGCAAACTTCTATTAAAGGACCTGGGTGTATTCACAAGCACCCTATCTCGCTCAACCGGATCCTCAAACTGGAACATGTAGAGATTGTCCCCAGCCTCCTTGACCACTAAATCACCCTTCGACTTCCATGCTTGAAACATGGCCAATCTTAGACCATCAACATTCGCTCTCCTTTTAGAAAAAAGTTTTCCCAGGAGATGGTACCGAGTCACCCCTTCCTCTGTTCCTTCTAACCAATCAGCATCCTCGATCACCACTCGACTTTTCTCGACACTGACATCGTTAGCTTTCTCGCCATCTTGAATCGACGGCCTCTCAAGATTGGACAAAGCCGCAGCCATTGAATGGAGTAAAAAATAGCAAGAGGTAGAAAAAAGAAAG
>AWWV01006911.1:0-14060 GCA_001974805.1 Corchorus capsularis
CAAGAAACAACCGATTTTTGAATTTCAAATTCAACGGGATTTGTGAGATAAGAAGAAGATATAAATCCATACAAAGAATCCACAAGATATCTTGTAGATTCTGATGGAGTAGGCTTGTACAGAGACAAGGAGAAGTCCCTACCGGAAAGGACTCAGAGGGAGGAGAAGCCATAGACGGCAGGAGAGAAAAAGTTAGGGTTTTGATCATCATGTTTTAGTATACACACCCTTCTAATTACACTCATCAATTTTTTGAACTCTACTTGTGTGGAATTAAGTACATGGGATGGAATAATAATTCTATATATTAATTAGTGCATCATTAATTTTTATTTTGGCACCAAGTGCATTATTACTTTTAAAGATTAAAATTTGTGAGATTAATATATAAAAACGTGCTTATACAAACAAAAATTACATATCATTACAATTTACAAATAAAAGAAATCAATGTTTTCTTTACATAAGAAAAAAATAAGGAAAATCTTTGATATGAAAAAATAATAAGCATTTGAACAATTTGATTTAGTAGCATGTAACCTTCATGTAAACTTATAATAAGTTAATGAACATAACTATATGTAATTTTCTTTTGGTAATTATAGAGGACAAGAGGAGATGGTTGACATTAATTAATTCATGCTCTTCCATGACATCTTTTCTCTTAATGGACCATCAAATTAAGAGGAAGAAAATTATGACAATAATATTTTCAATATATATAAAAAAGGAGCATTTCATATAAAATCTCCCTTCGTCCTATATTATCTGTCTCTTTTAGGTCAAACCAATTAAACATTTGACATTTAATTACCAAAAATATATATACAATCAAATTTTCAAAAAATATGTTTTAAAAAGTTTAAGACTTAACTTAATCAAAACATAATTTTTTAAAATTTATTTCTATATAATTTTTTTATAATCTAAGGTTAAAGTTAGGAAACTTTGACCCAAGAGGGACAGATAATATGGGACTGAGGGAATACTATATTTGAGCTAGTTATGGGTATGAATCTAAAGCCAAAAGTTTAGACTGAGAAATGATTTATGCATGACCGAAGTAAAACTCTTCTACTCTTTCAGTGGGATATAGTATTATCAACGAGATTTTATGAATTCACCTTATATATATATACTATATATTATTTTTGTCCCCTATGAAAATTATTAACAAGCCCTTTCAACTTTTAACCTAGTGCCACCTTATCGCCCCATTTTGGTAATTTCTCACATCTAACATATTAATTTAAAGCCCCTCCTTAACCATCCATTATACTATATCTAATTAATAGATAATTAATATCTAATTAATAGTTAACTAATAATTAATAAATTCAATATGATTAAAAGGGAATAATAGCTAATTAATACCTAATTATTCTCCTTCATCCTCAATTTTTTTTTGATTACACAAGAAGATTAGAAAAAAAAAATTATTAAAAGGGAATTATGCTTCTCAATATTCAAGCCTACTGATGACATTAGCCTACATACCTATTATCCCCATTCATCCTCATTTTTTTGATTAGACAAGAAGATTATAAAAAAGATGATTAAAAGGAAAAATGATACAATCGTTTTTCCTACTCAACTTTCATTCATTTTAAGTGTTAAATGATATTTTATTTTAAGTAAATAATTAACAATCATTCCATTACATATACAATTTGATAAGAACTATCATTATTATCTTTGGACTTTTATATAACCATCATATAGAAAAGACCAACAAAACCATATTTGATTCAAGGATGAATTACACGGAAAGCAAAAAAAATAAAAATAAAAAGACGCCCAACGCGCCAACGCAGGCTACCCATCTCGTACAAATTAATGAAGATAGATAAGTTAAAACGTCTACCCTCGTTCTTTTTTTTTTTTTTTGGCAATACGGCTACACTCGTCTAGAGTAATTCTTTTTGGAGGAAGAAAAATATAGCAATCTTTATTGTTGTATACAAGCAATGTTTAAAAAAACATAGGTCGCACCAATTACCTTGATGGCTCAAAACTCGAATAGTCGAATGGGATTATCAGATAGTTTTCTGCAATTGATCCGTTGTGAGAATATCAATTTGATTGTCGGATCTATCCGAGTTTAACAACTATTATTATATCAACAATATATATCATCAATATATTAAAAATAAAATATCATCTATTAATTGATATCGACCCAATTGACCCGAATGTTGAACAACTTAACCCACTCTTGAACGGTTCGCTCTCCGGTCGGGTTGTAATAATTATGTTCAAACGAGCTAAATTTTCATAGAATAATGGATCACGTTCAACATTCCCATTATCTGTTGGAGATAAAATAGTGGTTAAGGCAATCACAATCGACCTCATGTTTGGTCGTAACTTGGGATTCTCCTGTGTGCACGCTTTTGCAAGCAGAGCCATCTATATTGCATAGAACAAACCATTAACATATGCACTTAAAATCAAACATCATGATTAATGCTAGATAGAGATAATTGTTCTTACCTTGTAGACCGAATCGTATGGATAATTGTCTCCAAGCCTAGGGTCAATGAGTTTGCAAAGATCTTCTCTAGGATCAGGTTGATTAAGAACATTCCCAAACTACACAACCAGATGCATGTTGTAAGCCAAATAGCCAAATCTTAAGGTAAGCTTAACTGAGTTGCTTGAGAATCAATAAAAAATTTGCAGAAGGGCATTTTCAAGTTTCCTGTTCTAATTCAATCACAATAAAGCTTGAACACATCTAAAAGTTCATTTCTATTTGAGATTGTTCTCATTACTTTTTCATTAGTGGGAGAATAGGGGGTGAAAGAAAATTAACCAGGTTAAGAAGGGCCCTTGCTGCAATCTCAGAATCATTTGTCTTGACAATAGCTGGTTTAGCAGAAATAAGCTCACAGAGCACAACCCCAAAGGCATAGACATCAACTTTAGGCGAAGCTTCACCACGTTGAGCATACCTGCATCATAAATATGCATGAAAATTTCATTAACTCATTAATGTTCTATCAGATGCCAGATATGAACTGATCAGTTCTCAGTATAGTCCTTATTAAAAAAAATATTTTGCTTGCCATTGCCTTGGTTAAAATCAGATGTTATCTTACTCAGGTGCCAAGTATCCAAATGTTCCTACAAGGCGACTGGGTATCAATGCTGCACTTCCAGCTTTAGAAGACAGTTTTGCTTTTGCCAATCCAAAGTCTGCAACCTTTAGTAAAAGGAATATAGCACCATAAATAGAAGAAGCTTCAAGCAAACCTAATGACAGATAGAAAATTTTAACCTTTACCTTGCCATGGAAGTTTCTATCTATCAATATATTGGCTGATTTGATGTCGCGGTGAATATAACGAGGAACTGTATGCTCGTGGATATACTCAAGACCTCTTGCCGAATCAAGTGCAATTTGCAAGCGAGTAGACCAAGGAAGTGGGTCTCTATTCCCTGGAAATGGACAACATAAAATCCATATCAGTTTCATAGCCTTTACCAGTATAGCTGTCACATGTGCAGAATTCTATATCCTTTACCCGCGCCAAGCAAATGTTGGCTTAGATTGCCATTCTCAATGAACTCATAGACAAGGAAAAGAGAACCTTCAACACAGTATCCTATTAAATGAACCTGCATTGAAAATAAAATTGAATAATTATATATACTTTCTTGATTATTGTTAGTAGAAAGCATTAAAGGTATAAGCCTGTGAAGTTTCATTTTTAAAGTGGTAAGTTCTAGTATCCCTTTACTTGTGAATTTGCAAATGCTGCATCTAGGAAAGTGTATTACCAGGTTCAAATGATGAATGTGTGTCAAAGCCCTTAGTTCAGCTATAAATTCTTTTGATGCTTGCATATCCATCTTCTTGATTGCAACTTTCTGCAGAGAAAGTAAAAAGGAGAAAAGAACATGACAAAATGCTTGCGACATGTTCTGTCCTTCTGTGAAACTCAGCCAAGAAGCAATCCATGTAGTATAAAATATTCTCCAACCGTTTACTAGTTAAAAATTACAAGTTGGTTCAATAACTGACCTCGCCTCGTAGCTCTGCATAGTAAACAGCACCAAAGCCCCCTTCACCGATCTTGTGTGACATACTGAAACTATTAGTAGCTTGGTCAAGTTCTTCATACGAGAACTCGATTGATGTGTCTATGAAAGTGGCTTTAGGGCCATTTCCTTTTCTTCTATGTGCTAAACACCCACCACCACCCGAAACGGGACCAGCACGAAACGGACAAAAACAGAACAAGAATCATGTCAACTTCAGTTACTTGAGACTTGAGAGGTGTACTGATTCTGTTCTTAAAAGGAAAAATAATCCAATACAAATAAAAGATATAAAAGAACACAATGATTCTAAGTGGCATTGCTTCATAATCAAACTGTTGAACCATTTAGTCAGGAATAGGCAGAGATGAATATTAACCATTTAGCTTGTGATAGCTTCAGAAAGGACAACTAAATCTACTGATACATTGCTTTGCACTAATGGGCAGTGAAAACTTGTTCTTGTTATAATTAATCATCTATTCATGCAAAATGGATAACATGTGATTTCAAGTAAACTTTGTTGTAGCATTATTCAAGTTAGATCATCAAACAACCTTCTGCTATGGGAAATTGGAGACGAGAAAAATGGATGATAGGACAGAGAAAACATACCATGCCTAGATTGCGCAGGTTGAACTTTGAATGTTGAGAGCCGCTTCCGTTTAAAGCCAAAATAGAGAACCCCTGAAGCCAGTAGGAGGAGTCCAGCTACTGCTCCTGAAGATATTCCAGCAATAACCTTACCAGATATTCCTAATGGAAGGCATTAGGCATACAAAAGAAATATATGAGCTCAAAGTATTTATATCATTTATGGATGATCAAGTTCTGAGTTTAGAGCTTCAGCATGCTAATATATTAGTCCGGATAATCCTCAGAAAACCAATAATCAGACAAGGCAACCACCTTTGCTGCAAAATTGAAAGAAAGGAAACTATATTAAGAATGATAATTAATGAAAGATGCAAAGCTGCAAGAAAAATATGATATTAATAAACTAAGACTAGTAATAATTAAATAGAAGTTACCTTGAGCTTAGGGGTCGATAACTGCCACTTGCATCTGCAAATAAAGTAAAACTTTTGTGAGGCAAGCTGAGAGCAGAGTGAAGATCCAGCTTTTAGCAATTACTTGGAAAGATTACAACAAAGCAATGTTCGAATACAACAGTTACGACAGCAGTTCATTGTATAATTAGAATAGAATTCACTTACTCAAATTCACTAGGCCTAGAGACACAACCAAGAATGCATTTGAAATAACCAAACACCAACATAACTTTCAGAATCAAACTTGCAACAAAAGAAATTTACCTTTGCCTGGAACAAAAACCAAACCATCCCCTCTGCTAAAATTCACCCCCTCATTGTAACTCTGCACTAACTCTCCAACATCCTTGGAAAGATTGGTCTGAATCAACACAGTATCCAGAGTCTCCCCATATCGAAGCGGGTAGGTAATAAACAACCCGTAATGCTTTGAAACAGAAGCATCACCACATGAGCAATTGACAGTCACGTTGAGCTTACTGCCTTCAGGAAGACTAGAGCCAGCATATATATTAAACCGCTCCAACCACTCAGGTGTGGTCAAGTTGGCAAAGTGGGAACTGGCGATTTTATCATAGGTGTCACCAGGCTTCAGCTCGTACTCAAACACAGGGCCGAGGAAATCGCCATTGATGCAGTCACAAGGGAAGGGGACGTTGATCCTTGTATAAGCTTCAAGCCAATCTTTTCCAGCAACTCCCTTGTTGAAATCCAAGATAGGATCGACCACTCCTTTTGGCACAAGCTGAGAATACAAAACCTCTGATATGAAAGATAAGTTTAAGCCTGGAAAAGTATAGTATGACGCTAATGCTAAGCCACAGCCTTTGGTGCATTTTGATTTCACTACTCCTGTAATTGATAGTGAGATGAAGAATAGGAAATGAATCCATAAATAAAATCTTGGTGATGATAGACTCATAATCTCTTCTTTGTTCATGATGAAGTTATCCTTGTTCTTCAATTTTATGGTTAAAACGGATTTCTCTGTGGTTTGTGCATATATTCTAGGCGTTTACTCCCATTGACTTTGATTATCACTGATTGCTTTTACACTATTGCAGTCACTTCACTCTTGTCTTTGGCTCTGTGCTAGATATTCAACACGGGAAGAAGTAAAATAGTCATATTTCTTTACAATAATAAATAAACTTGGAAAAAAAAATTCTTTAATAACAACAAGGTTCTACCCGCGCGCTACGCGGCGCTCGATGTGAATTGTTAAGAAATAATGAAAATTCAGTAATGAGTAAGTTAATAATGCTTGGGGTGTAGTATAATTGATGAATATGATGTTAAGTGAATTAAAGACAACTATGATTGGTCTTAATTGCATTGAATGGTAGCTTAGATGGTTTAGGGAGACTATAGGGCACTGATCTCATATGCAAAATAGTGATGGAGAACGGTCAAAATTTGATCACTCTGGGGGGCCAAGGATAAAGAGAGTTGTTTTGAGTGGCATTTCCAAGCAATATTGCTTGACATAATCAAATATATATAGAATTGATTAATTGACCAAAATTGTAGAATGTACTTCATAAATAAGAGGTAGGAATGATTTATCAAACGTGGTCTAATGTTGATCACATATTTGTGTCGGCAATGTCTGTATAATCACATGTGTAATATGTAAATATGTAGATATATTTCTTGCTCCGTGTAGTTCTCTTGAGTAGAATACACAAATCCAATTGGGCCTAAATGGAAAGTTATGGATCAATAGGAGAAAATGTGTGTCAACATAATTCATGTAGTCCAAAAATCAACATAATTCATGTAGCCCAAAAATCTACGAAACGTAAGTCTTCTTTTTTCCTTATTTTATAGTTATCTTCTATTGATTCTTTTCCCTGAGTTAATAATAATGTCCATCTGGTTTCAATAACTCCTGACAATAAGTTGGGAAGCAAGACATGAATATCTTAATTGTGATAACTCAATTCTAGTGAAAATTGAATAATGTGACAATCGCTGAAAGAAATGGAATTAAAAGTCAAAGATTAAAATTGGTAAATAATAATATATATTAATCGAACTGAACTCTAGATGATGATGATGCTGGTATAATTAACTTAATAATATAATTCATGAGGAAAGAGAGCAAGAATGTTAATATGAGAATTCATATTCACATTCTAATTGGTAACTTGACTAAGACAGTATAATTGTATATATGCGTTTACTCATAGAATTAATAAGTTGGAGGATCACTGGTTAGCTTCTTCATACTATTCTGACAAAGTGAAAAGAGAACACCAAGCACAAAAGTCACTGGATAATATAGCTAAATCAGGGTGACTGATCAACTCGAGGATTAGTCAAAGACCACGAGTGATACATACAGATTAACACTATGGTTAGCAATCACCCTGTTTCCAACTGCAATATAATTATATCTGATACATGAGAGTGATTGGAAATTACTTATACCAAAAGCAAAGTGATCTCGATGATGAACTACATAATAGGTTTGGTTGGCTGGTTAAAGATGCCAACCTGATGCATTGGAGAAACTGGGGTAGATGGCAGCTTGGAGTCTTTTCTGATATCTTTCAGTCAGATCCACATTCAAAGTGTTGCTGTTCCATAGTAGCCATGAGCCTCCCAATAAAGAACATCATCTATCATAGACAAATCGTCAACCAATTGGAAGTCAACATAAATCTAGATGACAGACCAGTTGCAACAAAGCAATCAAAATTCCAAGTGACTAAACAATACAGAAAAAGTTTACAATTGCAGAACCACCATGGGTTCACAAAAATCAAGCTCCTGAGCCTCCCTATACGATGACATATCACATGCACTGAGTTTCGAGTTAGATCATCCAGCCATTCCATGTCCAATATGGTAATCAACATGATCAATTAACCGAAAATACCCCATTCTGCTTACAAAATGAAATTAAGGTCCTGATCCTCCCTATGACATGTGACATGTAATATACATTGAGTTTGGACTTCAAATATCATCGAAACAAACAAAAAAAAACAGATGTTAACAGTAGGAATGGATCAATGGATATAACCACACACATTGTTAATCAATGGAGCCACAAAAAAGACTTCCACAAATCTGATCATCAGATAAAAAACCAATCATGATAATCAATACAGAAACATATTTGTTGTCAATTAGGCCACAGGGAAATCTGGACATTAAGAGGAACAAAAGAAAAGAACAAAATAAACAACATAAAGCAAAAAATGATAATAATAAGCAGTAAACATAAGCAACAGACCTGAACATAAGGGGTGGTGAGATAAAGCAAACGATCAATAGAGATTTGCTGGGGTTCATTTGCACCCCCACCACCCACACTGCCATCACCAAGGACCAAAACAGGCGTCCTATCATGTGCAAACCTGCATGAAGTAAAGCAAGGAATCAAGTAACAGAATCATGACAAAGCCTAATAACAAAGAAATACTACCTTGTTCTAATCTCTTCAGCTTCCTTAATGGATGGATTAACAAATAAGGTCGATGCAGAGGAAGTTGCAAGGAACTTGTTCCCTGTGAAATTGAGCAAACAAATGAATCAAACCAAGCAAGGAAAAAAAAAAGCCAAAAAAAGAATGCAAGATAAACAGAAACGACCCCATGAAAAAATATATACAAAGGGCATACATACCCAAGTAATCTTGAACTATAGTTGCTGCAACAACCAACACAGGTTTTGTTTGCTGGCCAATCAACTGATCAAGCACCAACTTGTTCATATGATGTTCCGAAAAAGTGACACGAATCTCCTCTCCACTGGAGAAAATAATAGAGATATTATTGACAAAAGACATCTTCCCAGGGTACAGCTCAGAGAGAAATGCCCGTGTCAACTCAACTCTGTCCTACACAGAGCTAAGGCAAAAAATAAAAAGAGGGAAGAAAATTAGAGGAACACCACCCATCACATAACCCAAGAATCGAGCAAATAAAGAGAGAAAAGAAAAAAAGCCAACCTCAACAACAGAAGAACTCGCCATGAGTAACCTGACATAGCAAAGAGACAAACAAAAGCACAACAAAACAATAAGCAAGGAAAGAAGAACCCAATAAACAAAAGGGAGGGCATCTAATATAACAAATAGTCAAAACAAAGCATCAATAAACAACCCAGACCAAAAGTCAAAAAACCAAAACAGGGACAACAAAAAACTCACTTAATAACACAAAAAACAACAACACATGAGAGGAAACCCAAAAGCAGCAGAAGAAAAGGTACAGGAGAACCCAGAACAACCAAAATTCGAAAGGAAAAGGAGATAAACCATACCAACAGGATCCAAGCATGCGAAATTTGGACTGGGATGAAAACTAAAACAATGGCAGACAAAGAAAATGAAGGGAGAAGAAAAAGACTTTTCTGATATAATAACGTTGAAAAGAAAAACTGATACATGACTTCTGTTAGGTTAGAGTTTAAATAGAACTCAAACTTCCTAAATTTTTGCAACATGATCACATGATTGATAACAACCAAATCATGACTCCACTAACAAGACTCCACTAAATCATGACTCAAATATCTAATAACTGCCATGATGTAAATAACAAATAACAAACTCCTAAAATGACTCCAAATAATTAAACACGTTCTGCTAACATTCCCTCCCTTAAACTGAACAAAGCAAGTTCAGATTAAAGAATAATTGAACCCCCCCCCCTTCATGCCAAATCTGCCTTGCTGCAAACTCCAATCAAACTCCTTAACTTGAAGAATGATGCTGCCTTGAGGGGTTTTGTGAAGATATCTACTGCCTGGTCTTCAGTTCTGCAGTAGCTTAACTCAATTTCTCCTTTTTCAACCAACTCTCTCAAAAAATGGAACCTCACATGAATATGCTTGGTTCTGCCATGGAACACAGGATTTTTGGAGAGTTTAATAGCTGAGCTGTTGTCACAAAACATTCTGGTGGCTCCTCTCATCTCCATTTTCATCTCTGCAAGTGTCCTCCGCATCCAAACAGCTTGACAGGCACCTGAAGTTGCTGCTACATACTCTGCTTCGGTGGAAGAAAGAGTGACTATGGGCTGCTTTTTGGAACTCCAAGCAATTGCAGCAGAACCCAATTTGAAAACATATCCTGTAGTACTTTTTCCTATCCTCCAAATCTCCAGCAAAATCACTATCAACAAATCCAGTCAACTCACCTTGATCTCTTTTTCTGTAAAACAAACCAAAGTCAGGTGTTCCTTTTAAATAACGCAAAATTCTTTTGGCTGCAAGTAGATGCTGCTGCATAGGCTTCTCCATAAATCTGCTTATGATGCCAACACTATGCATTATGTCTGGCCTTGAAGCTGTAAGATACATTAAACTTCCCACCATCTGCTTGAACAACGAACTGTTAACATATTCCCCACCTGGATTCTTCACCAGCTTCAAACTTTGCTCCATTGGTGTTGTGGCACAATTACAATCTCCCATCTGAAATCTGTCCAGCACCTCATTAACATATTTCTTTGGCAAACAAAAATGCCTTCCTCTGATTGAGTAATCTCCAAACCAAGAAAGTGATGAAGCATCCCCAAATCTGTCATATCAAATTCCTTCTCCATGGACTGCTTAAAACTGCTCAACATCTCTAAATTGTTTCCAGTGAACATAAATCATCAACATACAAACATATAATCATCATCTTATCACCATCATGCTTCACATAAAGAGTATGCTCATAAGGACATTTCAGAAAACCTTCCTTCACAAAATATGAATCAATTCTGCTATACCAAGCTCTAGGGGCTTGCTTTAAACCATAAAGAGCCTTTCTAAGTCTATAAACTTTATGCTCATCACCATACTTAATAAAGCCAGAAGGTTGTTCTACAAATACCTGCTCTTTAAGCTCTCCATGTAGAAATGCTGATTTGACATCAAGTTGATAAATTGACCAAGAATTCTGAGCTGCCAAGGCGATCACCATTCGAACAGTATCCAATCTTGCTACTGGTGCAAAGACTTCAGTGTAATCAACTCCATATTCTTGTTTGTAACCCTTCACAACTAGGCGGGCTTTGTATTTATCCACCTCTCCATTGGGTTTAACTTTGGTTTTATAAACCCATTTAACCCCAATAGCTTTCTCTCCTTCAGGCAAATCAACAAGTTCCCAGGTGTTATTTTTTTCAATGGCCTTTATCTCCTCAGCCATCGCCTTTTGCCACTTTGCTTCTTTCACAGCTTCCTCAAATAAGACTGGATCACAGTCTGCAAATAAAGCAAGCTGTGAAACATGATCAGAATCAAAATTAGGAAGACCGGTTACCTCAAAACCTTCCAGCAGAGTAGAACGCCTTTTGATACGTTGAGGTCTGGTGGAAACACCAATTTCTTGCTGCATTTGCTGTTGAGGTACAACTGGTTGAACAACTACTTCATCAACTTCATCATCAAGAATACTTGCTGTCTTTGACATCTCCCTTGGTGAATCCCATGGCCAAAACTCATTTTCATTGAACACCACATCTCTGCTAATAATCAGCTTCTTTGTTGTAGGATTGTACAACTTATAAGCTTTGGATTCTTCACTAACACCCAACAAAACACATTTCTCACCTTTGTCATCTAACTTTTTCCTTTTCTGGTCTGGCACGTGCGCATAAGCTATGCATCCAAAAACCCTGAAATAATGCACTGCAGGCCTCACTCCACTCCATGCTTCTTCAGGAGTGCTGTTAAGAGCTCGAGAAGGACTTCTATTCAACACATGAGTACTCCATGCCACAGCTTCTGGCCAAAAAGTTCTTGGCATAGAACTCCTCCTCAAAATGCTCCTAACCATGTCAAGAATGGTTCTGTTCTTTCTTTCACATACCCCATTTTGTTGTGGGGTGTGAGGAGCTGTCATCTGCCTTTTAATACCTGCATTCTCACAGAAAGTTACAAATTCATCCGAGGTGAATTCTCCTCCTCGATCTGATCTTAACATTTTGATGTACTTGCCAGATTCCTTCTCCACCAATTGCTTGAATTTCTTAAACATCTCAAAGGCTTCAGATTTAAACTGCAAGAAGTAAACCCAAGTCTTTCTACTATAATCATCAATGAAGGTTATAAAGTAGTTTTTACCTCCATTAGATGTTGGAGTAATTGGCCCACAAAGATCTGTGTGAACCAATTCCAATACATATTGAGCTCTCCAAGCCTTCCCCTTTGGAAATGCATCTCTATGTTGCTTGCTGAGAACACACTCTTCACAAACATCTGAAGGCTGCTCAAATTTGGGAAGACCTCTAACCATATCATGCCTTTGCAATTGCTGCAAGCCTCCAAAATACAGATGCCCAAATCGGTAATGCCACAACCAAGCCAAATCACCTTGTTCAACTGCCAGACAATTAAAAATTGAATTCTGCAAATAAACAGGAAACATCCTGTTGCTTGTCATTTTTGCCTGTACAATCAATCCAAGTTTAGCATCTTTCACCTGGCAAACTCCATTTTTAATCACAATTTCATATCCCTTCTCTTGCAGTTGTCCAATACTGAGCAAATTAGTTTTCAAATCAGGCACATACAAGACATTTAGGATAGATTGTACCTGGCCTGAATTTGTCTGAATTCTAACATTACCTTTCCCTTTCACTTCTACAGTTGAATCATCTCCAAACTTTACCGTATCAGTAAAAGTTTCATCAAGCTCAGCGAAAGCTTTCTTATCCCCAGACATATGATTGCTGCAACCAGTGTCTAAGTACCACATATTCTTGGCACTTTCTTCTTTGGTATGGCACACCATCAACAAAGAAATCTCAGCTTCCTTCTCTTCCTGCTCAATGTAATTGGACCTCTCCCCTCCTTTGCTTAGATTGGTTCTGCATTCCGACTTGTAATGACCACGTTTATGGCACCGAAAGCACTCAATGTGTGCTTTGGATTTTCCTTTGTTGCCAGCACCTTTCTGCTTTTCCCATGACCCTTTTCTGTCTCCTTCATGATCCTTGCTGCTTTTCCCTTTCCCCGTGACCCTTGCTTTTATCTGATGATCCTGGTTTAGTTGAGACTTGTAAAGCCTGTGTTTGAGTCTGCAGCAGTTGTTCCTCGTTCTCTTGCCTTCTGATCTTCTGCTCATGAATCTGCAATGAGTTCTGCAATTCATCAACTGTCATCTCATCCAGATCATGTGACTCCTCTATGGCTGCAACAACAAAATTGAATTTTGTTGTCAATGATCTCAACACCTTTTCAATGATCTTGATATCTGCAACACTGTCACCATGGATTCTAAGCTTGTTTGTAACCGCCATCGTCCTGGAGAAGTAATCTGAAACCGATTCATCTGGCTTCATTTGCAAAGTCTCGAACTCACCCCTGAGACTTTGTAACAGCTGCCTCCTGGCTCTAGCATTCCCCTGGTATTTCTTCTTCAAAGAATCCCATATCTGCTTTGATGTCTCATTGTGCAAGATAGTTTCAAGCAAAACTCGATCAATGGCTTGAAAGAGATAATTCTTGGCTTTTAAATCTTTCAACCTCAAGCTGTCGGCTTCAACCTTTTGTGCATCTGTTGCAGCAGCAGCTAGCTCTGGAACTCCTGTTTCAACTACGGTCCAGTACTCCTTGGACCTTAGGAAATTCTCCATTAACATACTCCAATGATCATAGTGATGCCCATCAAAGCGAGGGATCGACGGTTGGACAAAATTATCATGTGTGGCCATTTTGAAAGGGATTTTCGAACCAAGCTCGGATACCAAATGAAAACTAAAACAATGGCAGACAAAGAAAATGAAGGAAGAAGAAAAAGACTTTTCTGATATAATAACGTTGAAAAGAAAAACTGATACATGACTTCTGCTAGGTTAGAGTTTAAATAGAACTCAAACTTCCTAAATTTTTGCAACATGATCACATGATTGATAACAACCAAATCATGACTCCACTAACAAGACTCCACTAAATCATGACTCAAATATCTAATAACTGCCATGATGTAAATAACAAATAACAAACTCCTAAAAT
>AWWV01006912.1:0-12935 GCA_001974805.1 Corchorus capsularis
TTAAATGTTGTTGGAGTGTTTAAACATATCCTCTGATTTGTTGGTTGATTCGATGCAATCTTGTAAATTCATCATGTTGTTCAGTTTGACCCTTTGCTGGTTAATTTCATAATAAAAATTAAACTTTTAGTTAAAAAAATAGAGTGTTTATTAATAAAAGTGGTATAAATGGGATATTTGGCTAAAAAATTTATCTTTTGAGGAAAAAATTAGACTTTTACAAACACTTAGTAAATAAAGGTGACACCTTGGAACAAAAATTGAGATTTCAAGTAGCTTGTAAATAAAAGATTGAAGCTTTTTGTAAAAATGCCATCTTTGGATAGAAGATTGAATTTTTAGTAATTAGTAAGTAAAAATGTCATCTTTGAGTGAAAGATTGAAACTTTAGTGATTAGTAAGTAAAGATGTCACCTTAGAGCAAAAGATTGATTTTTAGAGTAATTAGTGAATAGAGATGTAGCTTTTGAATAAAAGATTGAAGTTTTAAAAAAGTAATTTGTGAATAAAATGTCACATTTGAATTAAATGTTTGAACCTCTAGGCCATTAATAAGTAAATTGTTTAGCTTTTGAAAAATAAATGTTGGAAGACTAGATTAAATTAAGATGAGATTAAATTAAATTTAGGACTCAAGTATATGTTAATCAAGTTTAAATCTTTTTAACTTTGTACTTGGGCCTTGAATTTGTTGTTGGGTTTCAAATAGTCTAGATGGGTTAGCCAATTTTTGTGGTGGATTTAATCCATGTGCTTATTTATTTGGTCTTTGTTTTGTTATTTTTGGGCCTCCATATTTGTTTATGTGAAACCTTTTCCATATGATTGAGTATGTTGACATGTTTGGATTTCCCTTATATTTGAGCCTTGCACTTGGACAATATTTGAGGCTTAGAAGTCTAGCTATCTTAATCCGGCTTAAGTAAATAAAATTAAGGTTTAGAATTTAGTATTAGTTGCATGTGCATCCATATTTAAATTCCGAGATTGTATTGTTGTTGCCATGATCATGAAACTGAATTAAAATGACTCCCGTGAAGGGAAAGGAGGGCGGCTCATTCATGCGTGTCTGAGTTTTCTTGACTTCTCCCGGAGGCTTGGAAATTTTCCGGAGGTCGTTTACCATTTATTGGGAGGCGGCCGAAGGTGTTCCTCGTATAATTAATGGGTAATTACGTTTAAAAAGGAGTTTCATGCATCACATGCATCCACGCATTCAAGAATCTGGTATATTCTTAAATTAAGAATTATTAAGGAGAAATCTAAAAAGGAAAAAGTAAGAAAATGGGATCAATCCGAACAGTAATCAGTAAATCAGTAATTAAGTGAAAAGAGATTAATCAGAGTCAAGGTAATAGTAATCAGTAAATCAGTAGTCAAGTAAGAAGAGATTAATCAGAGTCAAGGTAATAGTAATCAGTAAATCAGTAGTCAAGTAAAAAGAGATTAATCAAAGTCAAGGTAATAGTAATCAATAAATCAGTAATTAAGTAAAACGAGATTAATCAGAGTCAAAGTAATAGTAATCAGTAAATCAGTAATTAAGTGAAAAGAGATTAATCAGAGTCAAAGTAATAGTAATCAGTAAATCAGTAGTCAAGTAAGAAGAGATTAATCAGAGTCAAGGTAATAGTAATCAGTAAATCAGTAGTTAAGTAAGAAGAGATTAATCGGTAAATTGATAATTAAGAATCAAGGTAATAGTAATCAGTAAATCAGTAATCAGGTAAAAAGATAGTAATCAGTAAATTGAGTAATCAGTAATTAAAGAGCCTAGGTAAAAATAGTAATCAATAAATCGATAATTAAGAGTTAAAGTGATCAGTAATTAAGAGTTGAGTGGTTAATTAGTAAATTGATGATCAGAAAGGGAGTAAAATTAGTAATCAGTAATTAAGAAATGAAGCAAAAGGGACTAATAAGTAAGTTAAGAAGAGATTGATAATTAAAGTGGTAATTGAAATTCAAAGTAAGAGGGCAGAAGAATAGCATGCAATCAGTAAAAAGTAAAAAGGTATCTGAAAGGGTAAAATGGTAATTAGTAAAGAGTAAAATAGTAATCACTAAAAAGTAAGAAGGTAAATCAACAAGAGTAAAATAGTAATCAGTACAAAGTAAAGAATAATCTGTAAAATAGTGATGGTAATCAATAATTCAGTAGAAGGTGAGTAAAAAGAAAAGTAAAGTATGAAAAAGGTAAAGAATGATAGTCAAACAAGGAAAATGAATAAAAGATGAAAAGTCAGTTTTAAGAAAAAAAAAATAAATAAAAAGAGTTTAAAGGCATGAAAATATTCAAGAATAGTAGCAACTGATAATGGAAACCCATAATTAAGTCTAAACTAGTCAGTGCCGTCTTTTAACGGGCGTCGTGGGGGTGCTAATCCTTCCCCACGCGTACCCGACTCCCGAACCCTTAGGACTCTGGTTAATAGACCGTTTATTAGGTTTAGTGTTACCTTTGCCAAGCTAGGGTTAACATTAGGCTTAATAATCTAATAGGTGGCTAATCACACCTAGGTTAAAAAAGATTAGTGGCGACTCCCATAGGTTATAGTAGTTTATCTCCTTTAAGTCGTTCAACGGAAGGGTTCGGTACCCCCCGGACCTGGACGTTGCGACAGAATTTCATCTCAAGTACCTTTGAAATCTAACAATCTTGTTTATGTTATAAGTTCTAAGTTTGTTAAGAAAGGAGCTATTGAAGATTCTTCATCAACAAAGCCTGATCGTATTTCCAAAGGAAGACAAAGGATAATGGACATTCGACAACGCTACAACGAGACTTTCCACCAATTTTGGAGGAGATTCAAGCAGCTATGAGCCGATTGCCCTAATCATGGATTCAAGGAAGAAATTTTAATCCAATTCTTCTATGGAGGATTGGGACTTAAAGATCGAGTTCTTGTTGATTCTTTCAGTATAAAGCCACTGCATGAAAGAACCCCGGAGAATGCATTCTATGCCCTTGAGGAATTATCTCGGAGGACGAAATCTTCAACCTCCCATGAGAAGAAAGATCGAGCAAAAGAAAGCAAGAAGGAGCCAGAAGTCAACAACAAAGAAGTTCAACCGCCCCTGAAGATCGATCAACCAAGCAATTCAACTAAGAAGCAAGATATAGACCTTGAACATCGAGCTAAAGTTGCAAGCATTCTTCAACGTAAATTGGAGAATTTTCCCCAATTTTGGCACAGGTTTAAGAAGCTATGTGCTGCTCACCCTCATCATGGTTATGATCAAAGAAGATTGGTTCAAATCTTCTACCAAGTATTAAGAGCTTCTGATCGATTGTCTGTCGACACTTTTACCTATATTCCCTGTTCGATCACAGCATTGCTGAAATATACGAGATAATGGAGAATTTTGCCCAGATGATAACCAATACATCGAAGAAAGCTGCTCAAGGACTCAGCCCGGTTAAGCCCGTTCCACACAAGCCAGTATGTTCGGCTGCAGCCCGGCCATCGACCTCACATGGCTGGCCAACACTGGCCAAGGAATCCCAAGCTTGTGCGACATCAAGCCTTGACGCGCCTAGCCCGGCCAGACCCGAGCCACATGTCCGGACGCCACCAGCATCTGCCGTGCCACCTGCCCGACCCAGCCAGGTCACTGCCGCGCCATCCGTGCCGCCTGTCCGGCCATGCTCGGCCTTGCCTGCTCCTGCCGCGCAGCCGCCCATGCCATGCTCGGCCTTGTCCGCACAAAGCCGCGCCACCAGCACCTCGCAACCGACCATGCAAGCTTCCAACCATGTCGACACCAAGCCATGCCCGGCCATGTCCGCGAACCATGCCCGGCCATGCCTGGCCAATGACATGCCATCCGCGCGCCTCACCGAGCCACCACGAGCGATTGCCACGCCATGCCGAGTTACAACTATGTCATCGCCTAATGCTTTGATCTTTTCAAGCCTTGATAAAATTCAACTTGAAACTATCAAAATCATTGAAGAAAGTAGAGTTATCGAGGACCTTTTGAAGGATTACACCCAAAATTCCTTCACCCTTGAAGAATAACCTTCTTTAAGGCAATTTAGCCAAAGACCTTAAAGAAATGCGCTAATTGGGAGACAACCCAATATTATTTTTACTAACCCATAATATTTTTCTTTGTTTTATTTTTCTTTTCTTTTTTAGGATTTTCCATACCAAAGGAGACAAAGGAGCTTTTCATCGATATGAAAAAAACCAATTGGAGCTTATGCTTGGAGAATAGAGAAGCTTTCTTTAACTCTATCTTTTTCTTGCAATGCTTTGATTGATTTTTCTTTGATATGCAATTCATATAGATATAGATATCGGTTATATAGGTTAATTAAGATGCATATTTATTTTTGCTTTGATATTCCACGCTTGTTTATGCATTGGCGACAATGTATCTTTTAAGTGTGGGGGAGTGAGTCTAACTACATAGAAATTGGTATAATTTTTTCGAAAATTTTGACAAAATTTTGATTTTATATGCATATATTGATTTATTGATTTAATTTCTGATTGATGATTACTTGGAATTTTTAAGAATGTTTGATTCAATAAATGATTTATAGTATGATATCTTATTTCTTAGATTAGGTATAATTGAAGTTTGTGATAATTGCTTACCATAGATTATTTCTATGATTGCCTATTTTTAAAATTCTGTTTAATTTTTATTCAAACTACACTTATGAGAGTATTTTATGAATATGTCAAAAATAAGTGTGGGGGACTATCTATATTAGAAGGGTAGTTAAAAAAAATCTTTTTCATAAAATAGAGTGTTTTTCATGCAAGAGGAGAAGAGATATCTTTTGCCTTAAAGATTTTTAAAAAAAAAATCCATTGTTGTTACTCTTCTCTTTAAACAAAAGGAGTTAGTAACCCTTGGGAAGAGGATAAGAGGCATGGATCGGCAAAAGTATTGTCCCTCTAGAGTGCTAGTAGCCTCACAAAAATAAAAATAAAGGGCGTTAGTAACCCCTAAGCATGAACACTTTGAGGTTAGTAACCTCACTTTTCTAAAATAATTACCCTTTGAAAACTATTATAACCCATGCGAAATTCTTGATCTATATTTATAATATGCAATTGTTTGAGTAGTAGAGATAAAGATGAAGACATAAGCTGATAGAAAGAAGTAGTTATAGGTGTAATACATGGTAAGTGATTAGAGCTACTTTGATTATGGTTACTTAAGAATGAGGATGCTTGCTATATCTTGATCTATTGAATTGGATACTCCTAATATTCTTTGTTATTCTGATTTCATAATTGAATTGATCCTTGATATATGTATATGATTCAAAGTTTATCAAAAGATTTGAACAAGACTCATAATCTTAAATCTTAATTTTTGTTTGTCTACACTAGTTTGCTAGGGACTAGCAAAGATTTAGTGTGGGGGAAATTATGATCGAGTTCAAATTATGCATGTTTTTATAGCTATTTTTCTATACTTTTTGCTATATTTATATGTGTTTTTACCCTATTTTGTTAGTATTTGTGTTTTTAGGTCTTGAAGACAAGAAAAGTGGAAACTTATTGTTTTTCACTCTTTTTGGAGCTATTTTCGTGACTTTTTACTCAACTATGGATTTAGCCATTTGGAATGAAGATTTGAAGATGCGAAGTTCGTGATTGAAGATATTTTGAAGAATTGAAGAATTAATTCAAGAAGTAAAAATTGAAGATTTGGAGCATAATTTTCTAAGGATTGAAGACAAGCCCAGAAGAAGCCCTGAAGTTGAGGATTTTTGGATTATTTATATGGGAATAAACTCAGCTCATATAAACCTATAATTGGAGTTAAAATCCCAATTTGTAGGTCTAATATCCAAAAGAATATCCAAATCCCGCATTAATCCCGCAGATTTGCGATATAAGCCCGGTTTCAGCGCAGTCTTCGTAAAAAGGCCATAACTTTCTGCTCAGATGTCCATTTTAAGCCCATGAGTAACCGTTGGAAAGCTAACTCCGAGCTCTACAACTTTCTTTTGAAGTGCAAATCCCAGATCTGTCATATTTAAGCCCGAAATCGACGTCGAAGTTGCTGCCAGATTCCAGAAAATTCTAGAGTCCTCATCTAACTTGGATTCTACTCTAGGATGACACCTAATCCAACTTGGAGACGAAGTCAAGCCTAAACCTTCCTAGCCTATTCCTCCACTATAAATAGCCACCTCCTGTATCACAAATCACATACTACACAATTAATCTCTCATATAGTTTATTCTCTTTTTCTATCTTTCTTTAGTTTTTAGGTTTTTCTCTAGTTTTAGAAGGGAGAAGTCGACACCCTCTCTAGCCATAGAGGGGTGCGACGTCCCTAGGGTTTCAAGGGGGATAAATCGTTCCTCCCAACCTCTGTAAGTATTCTTATGCCTCTCATGGATTTTCCTAAATCCATGAGTAGCTAAATCTTTAATACTTCTGATCCTTTGGTGAATTCAATCAATTGATTATGGTGAGATTTCTATACTTATAATTTTGTGTTAAGTTCTTGATGATAGTAGTCAAAACCCTGTTTTAATTTTATGATTCTGAATCTTATTTGAGTTATGTGGCCACTAACGATGTAAGAGGAAGATCTATGGCTAGATCAGGCTTAGAATTAATAACTCAAGTTTGATTGTATGTAGCAAATTAGGTTTGTTTAATCGCTGCTTAATGGGTGTTTGTCTACCGGAGGGGGAGAAATTTCTCTTCGTATGGTTCTACTTGTAGGCATGTGTGTAAATTAACTGTTCTTAATGCTTTGTTCTCAAGTGATCTTTAAGCCCTAAGAAAGTAATCGATTGCTGAAGGAATAATAGGGATAACTGCAGCTCTAATCGGCCTCTTATCTAAAATACATGTTGAGAAACCTATATCAGTTGTCAGTCAAGAATAAGATGCGAAATTCACCTTTTAAATCAAGGATCCATAGTTAATTTGATTGAATGATACCACTTGTGAAGAAGTATGCTTTATGATTATTGTTTGCTTTATTAATCTGCTTTAGATTTAGATTTGCTTTGCTTTATTTTTAGTTTAATTGTTTTCTTTATAATTAATTTTACAATCCCCACAGAGAGATAGGTTATTATTCTTTTTCTTATTAAAAACAAAATAAATAAAGAGAATTTTGGAAGTAGAATTGAAGTAAATCTAACAAATAAGTAAAATTAACTAAGAAACTAATCAAGAAAATTAAAGAAAACAATTTATTAAAAAGCAGAGAATAAATTGAGAAAACAATTAAAGAAAACCCTCCAACCTAGAATTAATCTCCCTCTTGACATAAATAACATGGATCATTGATATCTAAAGATTATGAAAACGTTGAATAGCTTGCTTGGAATTTAATCCTAAATTACCTAAATTAGATAAAGCTCTTGATCCAGTTGTGAATTATCCCTTTTATTCTTTAAACAATTACCTCTTGATCCAGTGTGATAATTACTCATGAATAAAGCATTAAGAACTAGTAATTTACAAGCACAACAAGCAATTACTCACCCATTGATTCTTATCTCCCTTGGAAGGAAGATCCTTCACCTCCAATTGCTACCACACAATTAAATCCGAAGATCCTTCAAGATTTAATTTAGCTAATGCAAACTCAATTATCATGATAGTGTCGACTCCAATCAATCAAACAAGTTAACATAGAATTCATACAGAGATCTAAGAAATACCCAAACAATTCTCATATATAAGCACAAAATCTCACCATGATATAAGTCAAGAGATCAATTAAATTCTACATTGGAGAAAAAATAAGGATTACTCACTCATGAATTGAGTGAGCATCCACAAATAAGAAGAAGAAACTTATCTATGGATGAAAAAAAAGAAGGGGGCGGCGGCTCCAAGAGTTTCTCCTCCAAATCTTCAAGCAATTCTACAATATTTTCTAATGAAAAGAGAATACATAAAAACCTAGACCTAAGGTGGCTATTTATAGGAGAAAAATAACCTAAAGACTCCTATTAGACTTAGGATATGACTCTAGGATGTTCTAGGGCTGACTTGGTCTCCAAGTTGGCTTAAAAGTCTTCCTAAGGTCAAAATCCAAGCAAAAGTAGGATCCAATTTCCAGAAATCGCACAGAAACTTCGACATCAGTTTTGGGCGTGAAAACGGCAGAACTGGGCTTTGGACTTCAAATAAAAGTTGTAGATCTCGGAGTTAGCTTTCCAACGGCTACTTATGGGCCTAAAACGGACATCTGAGCAGAAAGTTATTGCTTTTTTACCGAGACTGCGCTGAATCCTAATCCAAATAGGACTAGTATCGGGTTTATTGCGGAAATTGGATATTCTCTCGGGCTTGTCTGGCACAAATTGAGATTTTTACTCCAATTATGGGCTTATATGGGTTGAGTATTATCCCATATAAAATATCCAAAATTCTAAAGCTTCCGGGTTTCATCAGGCTTGTCTTCAATCCTTCGCAATTAAAGCTCTAATCTTCACTTCTTGCTCCTTGAAATAATTCCTCAATGATCTTCAAGTCTTCAAATTGTCTTCAAATTGTCTTCAAGAAATCTTAAAACACGAACATTGAATATTCAAATCTATACTCAAAATTACTTTACTCATATCTGTGTAAAAAGTCATCAAAATAGCTCCAAAAGTAGTGAAAATTAACAAATTTCCAATTTCACATCTCTTAAAGACTCAAAACACAAATATCATCAAAATAAGGCAAATTAGAGCATAAATAGACCCCAAAATATAGTAAAATAGCCATAAAAATAGGGTTATTTTGGCTCGATCATAATTTCCCCCACACTTGAACTTTGCTAGTCCCTTAGCAAAATCAATGTGAGTTAATCAAAAACAATTTTTCAAAAGATCAATTTGAATTCATACATATATCAAAGAATCAATTTAATTATAAAATCAAAATAGCAAAGAACAATAACAATACTTAATCCAAAGATCAACAAATAGCAAGCATCATCATTCTTAAGTAGCCATAATCAAAGTAGCTCTAATCACTTACCATCCTTCACTTCTATATCTACTTCTTCCTATAGGCTTGCATTTTCATCTTTCTCTCCATTACTGAAAAGATTATATATCATAAATAAATTAAGAGTTCATGTGGGTTATAATAGTTTTTCAAGGGTAATTGATTTTAAAAAAAAACTGAGGTTACTAACCTCTGAAGTGTTCATGTTTTAGGGGTTACTAACGCCCTTTATTTATTTGAGGCTACTAGCACTCTAGAAGGACTCCTTCTATTTTTATTAAAGAGGGACAATATTTCTGCTATTCCATGTCTCTTATCCTCTTCCCAAGGGTTACTAACTCCTTTTGTTAAAGAGAAGAGTGACAACAATAGAAAAGTTTTTTCGTTTTTTTAGCAGAAATACCTCTTCTCCTTTTACATGAAAGCACTTCTTTTATGAAAACAATTTTAATTACCCTTTATATAGATAGTCCCACACACTTATTCTTGACATATCCATAACATGCTTTCTAAATTGTAACTTCAATCAAGATTCTACACAAGTTCTAGAAATCGATAATCATAAAAGCAATGAATAAATAAAATCATATCACAAACTCAAATTATACCTAATTCTAAGAATCAAACAACATGCTATAAATCAATCAATGAATAAAGCATTATTAAAAGTTCTAAGTATTCATCAATCATAATTGAAACAATTTTTATGGGTCAAATTTGTGATAGCTAAAGCCCATTCAATCACAAAAATCCTAATTCTTTACCATGGCCAAAAAATACTGAAAATAACTTATTTTTCCATTTTCAGAAAATATCCCAAAAGTCTATATTATTTTACACATACAAAGGCCTACATTTGACCCACATAAACAAGTGAGACCCAATACATCACACACACAAGTAAAGGCCCAAAGGGGCCTAACGCACCTCTTCTTCCACAAATAGCCTAGTAAGCCTCACACTAAAAGGTCCAAGGAGGCCCAACACATCCCAGAAGCCCACTTACAAAAAAGGCAAGCCCATATAGCCATGTGCCGTAATCATGGCAACCAAATCCCCACATGGCTCATGGCAACCAAGTCCCCATGGCTCATGGCAACCAAGTCCCCACATGGCTCATGGCAACCAAGTCCCCATAGCTCATGGCAACCAAAAATAGGTCTGGCATGGGGATCAACACGGCATAAGGATCTCCATGACGTATCACGCGGCAACCAAGGTAGGTCTCTGTTGCCACGTAATGATATGCTGTAGCATTGCAACCAAAATATCACATGGCTACCACGTTGCATGGCGAGGGTATCTTCAGCGCCGCTCAAGGGAAGATGTAAATGTCGTAGTAAAGATGCCGCGAGGAGCATCTTACCAAAAGGAGCAAAAGCGTGGACCAAGCCCATGGCGGGAAAACATTGTGGAGATGTGGCTTGGAGGCATGTGAAGGTGGGAATCCTGCCAGTGCTATTTTTGGAAGGGACAACCTGGTTGGGGGTTGCTCCTAAGTTTGAAGATAGCATCATGGCAGGGAAGGGAAAGAATCTTAGCAGCCGCTTTGACTTGCTCGATGCCGAGAATCCCAGCGGGCTAAGTAGAAGTTGGCAACGAAGTGGATATATCATCCTAATGGCAATGGAAATCCAAAATAGTAAAAGGAATGGATTGTCCATACACCGATTCGGAAAGATGCCCTGGTAGAGTTGGTGAGCCTAACAGCGGGAATCATGGCTGCAACCATTTGTCAATGACATTATACGGGCAGAAGAGGCTCTATAAATAGCTCCGTCCTTCACTCCAAGAAAAACAACCATCATCTCCAGAACTTCTCATCACCACTTCGAAACTATTTTCTGTATTCTTTCCCTGAAATTGTGTTCCCTCCTTCTTTCTCCCAAGCTACTCTTCACAATGTTTTTCCATCTGATGTATTTTGAATTATTGGAAACAAAACAAAGTCATCTTCATTATTTATTACTATCTCTTCCTCTTTCCTCTTAGCTACTTTTGCCATATTTCCCTCTCATATACAACCCTCTCCAAGAAAGGGGCCGGCCCATAACCCATTGGGGCCGAGATCAGTCTAAACCTCTTTGCCGCACAAAACGCTCCCCACATTTAATGACTCCATTGGGGATTCCAATTTCTCCGCGGCAGTGAAAACCCTAAATATCTTGCCACATCTCTGTACGACAGCCCAAATTTCCTCCATATCTCATGCGAAGATTCCATTTTCCAACAACACAGCAGCTGTCCATGTCACAAAACTCTATGCGGCTGATCGGTCGTCAGCAATCATAACCTAAATTACCTTAATTAGATTAGATTACCGATTAAAGTCAATCTATCCCTTTTACTCTTTCAGCAATCAATTACTTTCTTAGGGCTTAGAGATCACTTAGGAATAAAACATGAAGAACAAGTAATTTAATAACAAACACAATGAGAAATTTTTCGCCCATTGATTCTTTTCTCTCTTGGATGGAGGATTAATTCACATCCAATTGCTACATAAAATTAAGCTGGAGTGATTAATTCACAACCTAATGTAGCTAATGCTAACTCAATTTATCATGAAAGTGTCGACCCAGTCAATCAAAACAAGCAACATAGAATTCATACAGAGATCCAAGAAATACTCAAATAAATTCTCATATAAAAGCACAAAATCTCACCGTGGAATTAGTCAAGAGATCAATTAAATTCTACATTGGAGAAAAGAAAAGGATTACTCACTCATAAATTGAGTGATCATCCACAAATAAAAAGAAGAGAACTTATCTATGGATGAGGAAGAGAAGGGGGCGGCGGCTCCTAGGGTTCTTCTCCTGCAAACCTTCAACTAAACAATATAACTTATGAAGAATAAAATTACTTCTAAAATCTAGACCTAAGGTGGCTATTTATAGTGGAGAAACAAGGGTAGGGCGGTTTAGGGCTGTCTTGGACTCCAAGTAGGATTAGGTGTCATCCTAGAATAGAATCCAAGTCAAAATAGGATTCTGGAATTTTCTGGATTTCTGCAGAAACTTCACCGGCAGATTCGGGCTTGGGAACAGCAAAATTGGGCTTTGGTCTTCAAAGGAAAGTTGTAGAGCTCGGAGTTAGCTTTCCAACCAGTACTCATGGGCTTAAAACAGACATCTGAGCAGAAAGGTATGGCCTTTCTTCCGAGACTGCGCTGAAATAGGGCTTATATCGCAAATCTACGGGATTAATGCGGGATTTGGATATTCTTTTGGGTATTAGGCCCACAAATTGGGATTTTAACTCCAATTATAGGTTTATATGGGCTAAGTATATTCCCATATAAATAATCCAAAATTCCTTAGCTTCAGGGCTTCTTCTGGGCTTGGCTTCAATCCTTTGCAATTTTAGCTCCAATCTTCAATCTTGCTCCTTGAAATAATTCTTCAATGATCTTCAAATCTTCAAATTATCTTCAAGAAATCTTCAAACACGAACTTTGCATCTCCAAATCTATACTCAAAATTACTTTGCTAATATCTGTGTAAAAGGTAATCAAAATAGCTCCAAAAGTAGTGAAAATAACAAATTCTCAATTTCACATCTCATAAAGACTAAAAACACAAATACTTAGAAAATAAGGTATAAATGCATATAAAAGTGGTAAAAAGTATCGAAAAATAGCTATAAAAATATGCATAATTTGAGCTCGATTATATTTCCCCCACACTTGAACTTTGCTAGTCCCTTAGCAAAATCAATGTAAGTTAATCAAAAATCAAAGTTTTCAAAAGATCAATTTGACTTCATTCATATATCAAAGAATCAATTTAATCATGAAATCAAAATAGCAAAGAATATCAATAATACTTAATCCAGAGATTCAACAATAGCAAGCATTATCATTCTTAAGTAGCCATAATCAAAGTAGCTCTAATTACTTACCATCCTTCACTTTTATAACTACTTCTCTCTATAAGGTTGTATCTTCATCTTTCTCTCCATTACTCAAAAGATTACAATGTCATAAACAAA
>AWWV01006913.1:0-23149 GCA_001974805.1 Corchorus capsularis
GTAGATTTGCGATATTAGCCCGGTTTCAGCGCAGTCTTCGTAGAAAGACCATAACTTTCTGCTCAGATGTCCGTTTTAAGCCCATGAGTACTTGTTGGAAAGCTAACTCCGAGCTCTACAACTTTCTTTTGAAGTGCAAACCCAGATCTGCCATCTTCAAGCCCGAAATTCAAGTCGAAGTTGCTGCACAATTCCAGAAAATTCCAGAAAATTCTAGAGTCCTCTTTTGACTTGGAGACTACTCTAGGATGACACCTAATCCTACTTGGAGACCAAGAAAAGGCTAAACCGTCCTACCCTATTCCTCTAGTATAAATAGCCACCTCCTGTATCACAAATCACACAACTTCACAATCCACAAATTTTTAGATTATTCTCTTTTTCTACCTTTCTTTAGTTTTTAGGCTTTTCTCTAGTTTTAGAAGAGGGAGAAGTCGACACCCTCTCTAGCCATAGAGGGGTGCGACGTCCCTAGAGTTTTCAAAGGGGAGATTCCGCCTCTCCCAGTCCTGTAAGTATTCTTATGCCTCTCATGGATTTTCCTAAATTCATGAGTAGCTAAATCCTTAATACTTCTGATCCTTTGGTGATTTCAATCAATTGATTATGGTGAGATTTCTATACTTATAATTTTGTGTTAAGTTCTTGATGATAGTAGTCAAAACCCTGTTTTAATTTTATGATTCTTAATCTTATTTGAGTTATGTGGCCACTAACGATGTAAGAGGAAGGTCTATAGCTAGATCAGGCTTAGAATTAATCACTCAAGTTTGATTGTATGTAGCAAATTAGGTTTGTTTGATCGCTGCTTAATGGGTGTTTGTCTACCGGAGGGCGAGAAATTTCTCTTCGTATGGTTCTACTTGTAGGCATGTGTGTAAAATTAACTGTTCTTAATGCTTTGTTCTTAAGTGATCTTTAAGCCCTAACAAAGTAATCGATCGCTGAAGGAATAATAGGGATAACTGCAGCTTTGATCGGCCTCTTATCTAAAATACATGTTGGGAAACCTATATCAGTTGTCAGTCAAGAATAAGATGCGAAATTCACCTTTTAAATCGAGGATCCATAGTTAATTTGATTGAATGATACCACTGGTGAAGAAGTATGCTTTATAATTATTGTGTGCTTTATTAATTTGCTTTAGATTTAGATTTAGATTTAGATTTAGATTTAGAATTGCTTTGCTTTGATTTTTAGTTTAATTGTTTTCTTTATAATTAATTTTACAATCCCCTGTTTTCTGTTTGATTTTTGGAAAAGATCTTTCTATCTTTTAATTGTTCATCACATAAACCTTCTTTGTGGGATTCGACCCCTACTTGCCCTAGCTATTGTAGTTAGTTAATTGTGGGGATTATTTTTACGGTCCCTGCACGATACGCCATAAATTTTGGCGCCGTTGCCGGGGAAGGGAATTTAATTGAGAGAAAGTGAAGAGAGATTAAATCCAAGAATTAGTTTTTGTTTTTTCCGTTTTTTCTAAAAAAAAAAGTTTTTCCTTTTTTCCGATTTTTCTAAAAAAAAAAAAAGATTTTTGCGATTTAAAAAATTTTTTTTGGGTTTGCGCCGATTAAAAAAAAAATTCTTTTCCGTTTTTCCTTTTAAATAAAAAAAATTTTATTTTCTGTTTCTGCTTTTTATTTTATTTAAGAACTTTTACTGCTAATTTTTCTTTTTAGTTTTGTTTGATTTTTCTAGGAAGTTGCATGTCAAAGACAAGAAGTAGTGGTATTGAAGGTTTAGAATTCAATCCTGAACCTGAAAGAACACTATTTCAGAAGAAGAAGAAGACACAAAGCCGAGTACAAGAAGAGGAGTCATCTAATTCAAGTTCTCAATCTAGTTCTCCTAGATCTGCTGTTTCAACATCGTCAGAAGACATGGCTGACGAAGAACAACCCAAAACTCTGAGAGAGTTAGCTGCACCAAACGTCAATGCCAAACGCTTAGCCATTTAATATCCAAATACAACTGAAAACTTTGAGATAAAATCTGGATTTATTCAGATTTTACCCAAATTTCACGGTTTGCCTGGAGAAGATCCTCACCGACATCTAACTGATTTCCAAATTGCCTGTGCATCTACAAGTATTCAAGGTATTCCTGAAGATCAATTCATGTTAAGAACCTTTCTGTTCACTCTTATAGACCGAGCAAAAGATTGGTTGTACCTACTACCCACTGGTTCAATCACATCTTGGACGAGCCTTAAGAAGCTGTTCTTGGAAAAGTACTTTCCTGCACACAAAGCATCAAGTATAAGGAAGGAGATTTGCGGAATTAAGCAACGCCATGGAGAAACAATGCATGAATATTGGGAACATTTCAAAACACTTTGTGCGAGTTGCCCCAATCATCAAATCAATGAATAGTTGCTGATCCAGTACTTCTACGAAGGATTACTACCGTTTGATAGATCTTCCATCGATTCTGCAAGTGGAGGAGCTTTCATAGACAAAACTCCTGCCGAAGCTTGGTCTTTAGTGGAAAATATGGCTGCAAACACTCAACAATTTGGATCTCGAGAAGACTATTCAAGAGAAGGCCCTACAAGAAGAATTAATGAAGTTTCTACCTATTCCACCTCATTGGAGCAACAACTTCAAGAAACGAATCAGCAAATCGCTATGCTCACTGATTTGTTCCAATCGAATTTTTCAAGTGTGCCTAGGGTTTGTGGTATTTGTTCTCAAGGACATTATACTGATAAGTGCCCTACTTTGGAAGACAACAAGCAAGGAATCAATGTCGTGGGATTACAAGGAGCTTATCAAAGGAAGCCTGAACCTTATTGGAGAACTGATCAACCAAGTCAACAATATGGGAACCAAGGTAACTACCAAGGAAGGCCGACTTTTCAAAGACCTAATTTTCAATCTTCACAAGCTATTTCCATCGAGATGCAACAAATCAAAGAAGCTATGGAGATGATGAGGAAACAAATTAGCCAATTAGCTAGTGATTTGAGTGATCTCAAGACACATGGCCAACAAAGGATTCCATCGCAACCAAAGGTACCTCCTAGAGAAAATGTTAGTGCAATTTCTCTAAGGAGTGGAAAAGAGTTGAAAGACCCTTATCCAACCCTTGCCGCACATCAACAAGCTAAAGGAGAAACGAGCTACACCAAAGAAGATTTACAAGAGCCTGCCGAAATCAAGATTGAAGATGAACCCAATAACAAAGGAGCTGCGCCGATTGAAGATTCCAACAAAGAAGATGCCGCAACTCAACCCAAAGGAAAAGGTGTGTGCGATTCCAACAAGCCTAAAACCGATTCCAACCTAATTCCTTTTCAATCAAGATTGAAGAAGTCAAAGAAAGAAGATGATGATCAAGATATTTTGGAGATATTTCGAAAAGTTGAGGTCAACATCCCACTTCTTGATGCCATTCAACAAATTCTGAATTATGCAAAGTTTCTTAAGCAACTTTGTACTAACAAGAAAAGATTACAAGGTAAGGTAAGCGCTGGAGCTAATGTCTCTGCTGTGCTTCAAAAGAGTTTACCTCCTAAGTGCAAAGATCCAGGTACGTTTTCTATTACTTATTCTATTAGGAGAAGTATTATAGAGAATGCGATGCTTGGTCTTGGTGCTTCTTTAAGTGTGATGCCTTATTCTTTATACAAATCTTTAAATCTTGGTCCTTTGAAGAATACTGATGTTATTCTGCAATTAGCTGACGGATCTTTGGTTTATCCCAAAGGTGTTTTAGAGAATATCTTAATTAAAGTTGAGCATTTGATTTTTCCTATCGACATATTCATCATGGATATGGAGTATTCGAAAGATCAATGTCCTCTTTTATTAGGAAGACCTTTCCTAAAGACTTCTCATACCAAGATTGATGTATTCAATGGTTCATTGACCATGGAATTCGATGGTGAAGTCATCCACCCTAGAATTTCATCTCAAGTGCTTTTGAAATCTAACAATTTTGTTTATGTTATAAACTCTAAGTGGGTTAAGAAAGGAGCCATTGAAGATTCTTCATCCACATCACCTGCCCAGATTTCCAAAGCAAGACAACGAATTGCTGCTTTTCAATAACAAAAAGATGAAAATTTTTACCAAGCATGGGATAGATTCAAGATGCTTTGCGCCAATTGCCCTCACCATGGCATATCACAACAACTTTTGATTACCTATTTCTATGAAGGATTAGGAGTAGATGATCAAATTCTGTTTGATAGCATCGATAATATTCCCTTGTTTGATAGAACTCCTGATGCCGCATATGAAGCATTGGAAGCTTTGTCTAAAGCAATTGAGCCCCCCAGCTTTAGAGAGAAGAAAAATAGAGTAAAAGAAGCCAAGAAGGAGAAAGAAATCAACAACAAAGAAGTTCAACCATCCCTGAAGATCGACCAACCAAGCAATTCAACTAAGAAGCAAGATATAGATCTTAAACATAGAACTAAAGTTGGAAGCATTCTTCAACGCAAAGTGGAGAATTTTCCCCAATTTTGGCAAAGGTTTAAGAAGCTATGTGCTGCTCACCCTCATCATGGTTATGATCAAAGAAGATTGGCTCAAAACTTCTACCAAAGATTAAGAGCTTCTGATCGATTGTCTGCCGACACTCTTATCTATATTCCTCTGTTCGATCACAGCACCGCTGACATATACGAGATATTGGAGAATTTTGCCCAGATGATAACCAATACACCGAAGGAAGCTGCTCAAGGACTCAGCCCGGCTAAGCCCGTGCTGCACAAGCCATCATGCCCGGCTGCAGCCCGGCCATCGACATCACATGGCCGGCCAACACCGGTCAAGGCTGCCCAAGCCTGTGCGCCTAGCCCTGCCATAGCCCGGCCACCCGAGCCACCTGTCCGGACGAGCCATGCCCTTCCCGCGCCACATGCCTGGATGAGCCAAGCCACTACCGCGCCTCCTGCCCGGCCATGCTCGGCCCTGCCCGCTCAATCCACGCCATGTCCCGTGCCAGCCGCTATGCCGCCCATGCCATGCTCGGCCTTGTCCGCTCCTTCCGCGCATCCAAGCTATGCCATGCCTTGTCCGCACCAGGCCACGCCACCAGCACTCCGCAACCGGCCATGCAAGTTTCCTACCGAGCCATCACTGTGCCATGCCCGGCCTTGTCCGCGCACCATGCTCGGCCTATGCCGCGCCATCCGTGCGCAACACCATGCCACCACTGGTCACATTCGTGCCATCGCTAAATCATGCTGATTTAAGTGCTTTGATTCTTTCAAGTCTTGATAAAATTCAACTTGAAACTATCAAAATCATTGAAGAAAGTAGAGTTATCAAGGACCTGTTGAAGGATTACATCCAAAATTCCTTCACCCTTGAAGAATAACCTTCTTTAAGGCAGTCTAACCAAAGACCTTAAAGAAAGGTGCTTATTGGGAGGCAACCCAATATTATTTTTACTAACACATAATTTTTCTTTGTTTTATTTTTCTTTTCTTTTTTAGGATTTTCCATACCAAAGGAGAACAAAGGAGCTTTTCACCAATATGAAGAAATCGAATGGAGCTTATGCTTGGATTAAACCCCTAAGGTTTCTTAAACCTTAACTCCATTTAATTTTTCTTGGAATATTTTGATTGATTTTTCTTTAATATGTGATTCATATAGATATTATATAGGTTAATTAGGATTTTAAAGATGCATATTTATTTTCGATTTGATTTTCCAGGCTTGTTTATACATTGGGGACAATGTATCTTTTAAGTGTGGGGGAGTGAGTCTATTTACATAGAAATTGGCATAATTTTTTCGAAAATTTTGATAAAATTTTGATTTTTTATGCATGTATTGAGTTATTGATTTGATTTTTGATTGATGATTGCTTTGAATTTTTTAGAATGTTTGATTCAATAATTTATTTATAGTATGATATCTTATTTCTTAGATTAGGTATAATTGAAGTTTGTGATATGAGCTTATTACTTATTACTTCTATGATTGCCTATTTTTAGAACTTGTGTTTAATTTTTATTGAAACTACACTTATGAGAGTATTTTATGAATATGTCAAAAATAAGTGTGGGGACTATCTATATTAGAAGGGTAGTTAAAAAAAAATCTTTTTCTTAAAAATAAAGTGTTTTTCATGCAAGAGAAGAAGAGATATCTTCTGCCCTTAAAAAAAATTAAAAAAAATCCATTGTTGTCACTTTTCTCTTTAAACAAAAGGAGTTAGTAACCCTTGGGAAGAGGATAAGAGACATGGATTGGCAGAAGTATTGTCCCTCTAGAGTGCTAGTAGCCTCACAAAAAATAAAATAAAGGGTGTTAGTAACCCCTAAGCATGAACACTTTGAGGTTAGTAACCTCACTTTTCTAAAAAAATTACCCTTTGAAACTCATTATAACCCATGCAAAATTCTTGATTTGTATTCATAGTATGCAATCGTTTGAGTAGTGGAGATAAAGGTGAAGACATAAGCTTATAGGAAGAAGTAGTTATAGTTGTGATAAATGATAAGTGATTAGAGCTACTTTGATTATGGTTACTTAAGAATGAGGATGCTTGCTATATTGATCTATTGAATTGGATACTCTTAATATTCTTTGTTATTCTGTTCTCATAAATTGAATTGATCCTTGATATATGTATGTGATTCAAAGTTTTTCAAAAGATTTGAACATAAGTGCATTAATTTAAGATTAATGAATCTTAATTTTTATTTGTCTACACTAGTTTGCTAGGGACTAGCAAAGATTTAGTGTGGGGGAAATTATGATCGAGCTAAAATTATGCATGTTTTTATAGTTATTTTTATATACTTTTTACTACTTTTATATGTGTTTTTACCCTATTTTGTTAGTATTTGTGTTTTTAGGTCTTGAAGACAAGAAAGGTGAAAACTTATTGTTTTTCACTCTTTTTGGAGCTATTTTAGTGACTTTTTACTCAACTATGGATTTAGTCATTTGGAATGAAGATTTGAAGATGCAAAGTTCGTGATTGAAGATATTTTGAAGATTTGAAGACAATTGAAGAATTAATTCAAGAAGTAAAAATTGAAGATTTGGAGCTTATTTGCAAAGGATTGAAGCCAAGTCCAGAAGAAACCCTGAAGTTGAGGATTTTTGGATTATTTGTATGGGAATATACTCAGCCCATATAAACCTATAATTGGAATTAAAATCTCAATTTGTAGGCCTAATATCCAAAAGAATATCCAAATCCCGCAATAATCCCGCAGATTTGCGATATAAGCCCGGTTTCAACGCAGTCTTCGTAGAAAGGCCATAACTTTCTGCTCAGATATCCGTTTTAAGCCCATGAGTAGTCGTTGGAAAGCTAACTCCGAGCTCTACAACTTTCTTTTCAAGTGCAAAGCCCAGATCTGCCATTTTCAAGCCCGAATTCGACGTCGAAGTTCCTGCCAGATTCCAGAAAATTCCAGAATCCTCTTTTGACTTGGATTCTACTCTAGGATGACACCTAATCCAACTTGGAGTCTAAGTCAGCCCCTAAACCGTCCTACCTTATTCCTCCACTATAAATAGCCACATCCTGCATCACAAATCATATAACAAATCTCTCATATAGTTTTATTCTTTTTCTACCTTTCTTTAGTTTAGGTTTTTCTCTAGTTTTAGAAGGGGGAAGTCGACACCCTCTCTAGCCATAGAGGGGCGCGACGTACCTAGGGTTTCAAGGAGGAGAAATCGTTCCTCCCTAATCCTGTAAGTATTCTTATGCCTCTCATGGATTTTCCTAAGTCCATGAGTAGGTAAATTCTTAATACTTCTGATCCTTTGGTGAATTCAATCAATTGATTATGGTGAGATTTCTATACTTATAATTTTGTGTTAAGTTCTTGATGATAGTAGTCCAAACCCTGTTTTATTTTATGATTATGAATCTTATTTGATTTATGTGGCCACTAACGAAGATCTATGGCTAGATCAAGCTTAGAATTGACCACTCAAGTTTGATTGTTTGTAGCGAATCAGGTTTGTTTGATCGCAGCCTGATGGGTGTTTGTCTATCAGAGGGCGAGAAATTTCTCTTCGTATGGTTCTACTTTGTAGGCATGTGTGTAAAATTAACTGTTCTTAATGCTTTGTTCTTAAGTGATCTTTAAGCCCTGAGAAAGTAACTGATCGCTGAAGGAATAAAAGGGATAACTGCAGCTTTGATCGGCCTCTTATCTAAAATACATGTTGGGAAATCTATATCAGTTGTCAGTCAAGAATAAGATGCTTAATTCACCTTTTAAGTCGATGATCCATAGTTAATCTGATTGAATCATACCATCGGAGAAGAAGTATGCTTTATAATTACTGTTTGCGTTCTATTCTGCTTTAGATTTAGATCTAGATTTAATTTGCTTTGCTTTATTTTTAGTTTAATTGTTTTCTTTATAATTGATTTTCACAATCCCCTGTTTTCTACTTGATTTTTGGAAAAGATTTTTCTTTATTTTCCTTCTTTCATCACATAACCCTTCTCTGTGGGATTCGACCCCAACTTGCCCTAGCTATTCTAGTTAGTTTATTGTGGGGATTATTTTTATGGTAATTGACGACACGATCACTAATATAGAAGAATGCCATGAAGTCTTCGATGCTTGAAGAGTTCAAGGATTGTAAAGAAGACCATTGAAGCCAAAGGCAACCAATTCAGAAAGTAGAAGTCAGAATTAAGACAATGTAATCTAGAGCAGCATATGTGAAGAATCATCAAGTCAAGAATAAATTTCGAAGTTGGAAGAAAACTCGAAGACGTTAATATGATCAATGACCTGGAGGTAAAGGCAACTAGCAGCTATAAGACAAACAGCAGGTAAAGGCACTAGAGCCGTTAACAGCTGGCGCGACTAAAGGACAAGAAAAACGGGAAAATGGTTTGAATTTCAAACCAAACGGCTAGTTTGCTAGAGAGGAGAATAAATACTCAAATCTAACCGTTTGAGGATAAGTTTTGGAGCACAATTGAAGATAATATTATTCTCTCTCTCCAGAATTTCAAAATCCCTAACATCCAAGTCTTGTTCTTAATTTTAGTTCATTTTGTTAGCTTGGATATTTGTATTAGTGCTTAAAGCTTACATCTTTAGATTGTTTTAGGCCTGATTGTGTGTAATTCGATATGTTGAGATCATTTCTACACTTTGATACTTGCTATTTGTGTTTTTACAAGTGTGGGTTTGTACTTGGAATTGTATTGAGTGTGGGTTTGCACTCGATGTCAAAACTTTGGGTTTGAAGCTTTGGGATTGTAATAGGTTTTGTGAAGATCTGGTTAACTTCACTGTTTAGTGGATTTGAAAATTCTTGGTGGGGTATTCAAGGTAGAGGACGTAGGTGTGAAAGGCCGAACCTCTATAAATCGACGTGTCATCAATCTTCCATCTCTCCCTTCATCGTTCCAGTTTTATCTCCTCTCAATCTCTTTCCTTTTCCACTATTCAGTTGTTAATGTCTTTATTTTTAACCTCTTAGTTTCACCTGTCTTCAATTAATGTTTATTTCTCTGCTTTGCATTAGTGACTTTAATATACTCTGAAATAGTGTCTTTAACGCTTTTCAGCAAACTCAAAAATTCGATAAAGTGCTATTCATCCCCCTCTAGCACATCTAAGTGGGCCTACAAAAAGATGCCAGTAACTTTTTAAATTAAATTGGTAAAAATAAAATAATTATAAAATATTAAATTTAATTAAATGAAAATAGATTTTTTAGTAGAATAAAACTATATATTAAAAATTTAATATATCAAAATTTTTATTGAAAAATAGTAAAATGGTAAAAATAAAGTAATCATAAAGATATTAGATTTAATTGAATAAACATAGTAGTAGAATAAAACTATAATGGGGGGGGGGGGGGGCTTGGTTTGGTAGGATATCAGATAACCCCGGGAATGTGGCCTAGGGAATGAGATATGAAGGCGTTTGGTTCAGGGGGGGAACATTCCATGGGATTGCAAGATGCCTGCCACGTCAGAATTTTGGGCAGATTCCCGGGAATGTGATACCCACGGGCCTTTTAGGTTATGTGAGATTCTGGGGTAATCTCATTTTTTCTCTCAATTTTGCCCCCATCTTTTTACCCCCTTGGACAACCAAGCCCTCAAAGTTTGTTAAAATTACAACCCTTACCAGCCCCGAAATATAAAAGAAAAAACCCAAATTTTTCTTTCAACATCTTTTGTCTTCAAAACCCTAGGTAGCCGCTCTCTAATTTCTTTCTTCTTCTTCATTTTTTTCTGTCAATTTCTTCAATTTCTTTTGTTATATTTGTTGTTTAATTGATTTTGTCTTCGTTTGAAGGTTTTCTTCGGTGAAGGGGTTAACTCTCGGGGTGTTTATTGCTTCTGTTGTCGCGAATTTGAGAGTGAGTTCGAAAGGTAAGTCTTTCTTCTTTGTTTTTGCTTTTTTTGGTTGATTTTCAACTTCAAGTTGTGTGTTTTATGGTTCTATGGTATTTTTTATTCTGTTTTCGCCATTATCAACTTTTTTTGTTCATAAATTTGGGTAGTGAACTTAGCCTTCTGTCAAATGGGTTTGGTGGAAAATGGTTTATTTATGGTAATATTTGATATTTTAATGTGAAATAAGTGAATTTTCAATTATGGTAAGTATTGAATTTGATATGGTTTAAGTGATTTTTGTTTAATCTTAGGTTATGATAATCAATTTTTTTTTGATTTGGTTCACTTTTTAACTATATGTGAAATTATGTGAAACTATATGCTTGAGGCCTCTGTTTTTCGCCTCTGCTTTAATGTCATGACTCTATTCTTAGAATTGCTTTAGCTTCAATTTGGGGTTGAATTTGATTAAGGTGATTGAAGGTTCAATAGCATGCATTTGTTCAGTATCATACCCTCTGTTTTTATAACTGTTTAGGTTGCTTGTGACTTTGATTTTGATGCATTTGTTCTTATTTTTACATGTTTATAGGATTGTATGTATCGTCCTTCCTATAAAAGAAGAAAGATGGAAAATGTTTTTCCTATTGTTAGAATCTGGACTAATGAGGAAACTAGTGCATTAGTCTAATGCATGAATGAACTTGTTGAAGAAGGGAAAGATTGGATTGATAGGCTCATACCAATGATGGAGCAAAAGAAACTTGGATGTGGATTTCAGCTTGTCCATATTCATAGTAGAATAAGGTTATTGAGGTCTCAATATCATGTTATCAAGGAAATGTTGAGGCAGTCCATTGTTTTATTAGGATGAAGATAATCATATAGTTAGTGGGGAAGTAGCTGCACTTGATATGTGGGTTCAGGCAATAATTTTTTTTCCTTATTTATTGGTCCTTTTAGGTTATCTAAACAACTATATAAATTGTTATAAATAAGTGTTATTTTTGACAGGAACATCCAAATGCTAGAAGGTTTCGAGGAAAGAGTTTCCCTTTTTATAAGGACTTGGAGAATGTGTTTACTATTCGTCGAGCATGACTTATATGCAGTAGAGGGAAAAGATGGTGCATCTCCTCTAGATTAGGACTTCTTTGACTTGCTTGTTGGTTTTAGGAAACTTTTTTGTACGGTTTTTATGAAGTTGTATGAACTTCAAACTTTTATGACGATCTTACTGTATATGGTTTTGATGACTTAAATCTTGAACATTATGCTTGAATGGGTTTAATATAACTATTTATTTCTCTAGTGGTTGAACTTGATTTTTTAATTTATTTTGCTAGGTTAGGGTTTGAGAATGGTAGGCAAATCGTATGTTGTGTTCAATGGACATAGGCCAGACAATTATAATACTTGGGAAGAAGCAAAAGCACAAGTATATTACTATCGAGGTGCCCATTATAAGATGTATAAAGATCGAAGGGAGGCAGAAGCTACATTTTCAGAGTATTGGGGTTTAAATGATCATCCTGATGAGAAAGAAGGTTGCCAAAAAAGAAGTGATTATAGGATTGATTATAAACCTAGCACAAGTTTTTCAATCAACAACTATGTAGTACTAGGGTTGTCCATTAGTCGGTTAGAACCGACCTAACCGACCGAAACCGCTGATTTGCATCCATGGTGGGTCGGTTAAACGGGTGCGGTCGGTTAAGACGTGTCTAACCGAAATACTGTATACTTATATGGTCAGTTTTCGGTAGGATTTTATATCTTTAAAATCGAACCGAAACCGACCGACGAATTATATAATATAATTTTAAAAATATTATATATATGTATTCATAAAAATTCAGAAATAATAATATTTTATAGAAAATATATATAGCCTAAAATAAAAAAAAAAAACCCCTCAGATTGATTTTTCCTCTCTCTCTCATTTTCTCCTTCACTCTTCGAAACCCATTTTCCCCATTTTGTTTTCGAATTCAATTTTCGATCGAAGGCTTCGATCCTTGTTGTTTTCGATAGAAAATTATTCCTCTTAAAATCCTTTGATCATTGCCATCAAAACCCTAGTGCTATTTTTCTGTTTATAATTCTTCCAATCGAAAATCCCCAAATTTCGAATGGATGAACCCTAGTTCTAGCTTTTCGAATTCAAAGGTAATGGGCTTTGGGTTTTGATTTTGATCTGTAATCTAGTAAATGTAATATGTTTTTTATTTCATTTGTTTAGGTTTTGAAAGAAAGTCAGAAAGTGATAAAAAATTTCCTTTGCTTTGATATTAACAGGTTTCATAGTTTGTTGCTTTCTTATACCTTTTTGCTGGGCTCTGCGTTCATACTTCATTCAAAGTTCGGTACAGGGTTCCAAATTTGAAAATCCCCAATTTCGAATTGATAAACCCTAGTTCTAGCTTTGCCAATTCGAAGGTAATTTTCTTTGGGTTTTGATTTTAATCTGTAATCTAGTCAAGTTAATATGTTTTTCATTTCATTTGTAAAGCTTTTGATTGAAATTGATACTAATTTAGTATTTTTCGTATGTTTTCCATTTTCCAATATTAACAGGTTTCCACTTTGCAATATCTGCCTTTCTAGGTTCAGTGTTCATATACGTAATTCTCTTCATAGATTCTGGGTTCATAGTTGATTCTTCATAGTTTCTGGTTCGAAATTGAAAGGTAATTTTCTGTTTCATACTCAATGGTGTTTTGTAATATTCATGTGTAGTGTGTTTGAGTTATAGTCTCTGCTCTCTGGTATGAAAATTGAGAGTTGTTGAGCTGTCTGGTTGGAATTTGGTCACTGATTGATTCTGTTTTACAACTTTATATACATGTGTTGTTGCTTTGATGCTTAATAAAGCATAGTTTATGTCTTTAGGCTTTAGGTTAATAGTGGGTTTCTGTTAAGTATCTTTGCAAATTCTATATACGTATTCAGAAAGTTTTTGTTAAAGGGTACTGGCCATGGCTGCTAATTCAGTCATTCTTCTTAATTAAATGACTATTGTTGTTCAGAGTTCTATTCTTTTCCATTTATTTGTTTATTTGTTTATGGTGTTGTGTGTCTGGTACTAGTTTATGCATTTAGGCTTTAGTTTATGGTTTCTGTGATTCTGTTTATAACTTTTTAATATTCATGTGTCTTTTTCTAATGAGTTTTGTTTTATTTGTGCATATGGGTGACACTGATTTACCTGATGCAGTAGACATCCAGATGGATGTTGAAAGTGAAAGTACTGGGGAAGAAGGTGTTCAAACTGCTGTTGTTGCTGGTGGTTCTGAGGGGGTTAGCAGTAAACCTAAAAAAACTGCTGGGCCTGCAAGAGGTAAAAGAACCCAAACTCAACCTTCCAATAAAACGCCTAGGACAAGTACTAGTATTGTTTGGCAGCATGCTACTAAATTTAAAGAAAATGGGGAAGATAAGGCTAGTTGTAATTACTGTGGTCATCCATATTTTGTTGACTTTAAAAGAAATGGGACTAGTAGTCTAAAACAACATGTTTTAAAATGCCCTAAGAACCCAATGGTTCAAGCTGCTAAAGAAAATTATGCAAAACAGGCAAAGCTTACTTTAAACAATCAAGAGGATGTAGGAACTTGGAAGTATGTCTATTCTGAGATTAGAAAAACATTGGCTAAAATGATAATAGTAGATGAGCTTCCCTTTCGGTTTGTTGAGGGAAAGGGATTTAGGGAGTTCATGGAAAAGGCAGAACCAAGATTTACAATACCATCTAGACAAACAATTACAAAAGATTGTTTTGAGATTTATGAGGAGGGTAAAAAATCTTTGAAGAACTTAATTAAAGGGGCTGCTAGTTGGGTCTGTTCGACCACTGCTACATGGACCTCTGTCTAGAGGTATAGCTATATGTGTGTCACAGCCCATTTCATTGATTATGAGTGGAGATTAAAGAAGAAAATAATCAACTTTTATCCAATTAACAACCATAAGAGTGAGGGCATAGGTAAAACTCTTGAAAAGTGTTTAAAAGAATGGAGTCTGTGTGATAAAGTATTTTCTGTGACTGTTGACAATGCTACGCCCAATGATGTGGCAGTAGCATATTTGAAAAACTTGTTTGTTAGTAGGGAATCAGAAATTTGTGAAGGAAAGTACTTGCATATGAGATGTGTTTCACACATTCTCAATTTGATAGTTAGGGAAGGATTAAAATATTATAATGAAACTGTTGCTCGAATAAGAGATTCTGTCAAGTATGTTAGAGCGTCAAATAGCCGGTTGGCTAAGTTTCTTGAATGTGCAGTGGCTGAAGATCTTGATACTTCGGCTGGTCTTTGTTAGGATGTTTCCACAAGGTGGAATTCTACATATAATATGTTAGAGAGAGCATGCAAGTATCAGAAAGCTTTTGAAGCATTTGTAGATGTTGATCATGGTTTTAGACATGAGCTAAGAAATCTTGGGTTGCCAACTAAGGAAGATTGGGCTACTGCAAAGCATTTGTGTGTGATTTTGAAAACAGTTTATTAGTGCTGTCCATTAGTCGGTTAGAACCGACCTAACCGACTGAAACCGCTGATTTGCATCCATGGTGGGTCTGTTAAACTGGTACGGTCGGTTAAGACTTGTCTAATCGAAATACTGTATACTTATATGGTCGGTTTTTGGTAGGATTTTATATCTTTAAAACCGAACCGAAACCGACCGACTAATTATATAATATAATTTTAAAAATATTATATATATATATTCATAAAAATTCAGAAATAATAATATTTTATTGAAAATATATATAGCCTAAAATAAAAAAAACCCTAAGATTGATTTTTCCTCTCTCTCTTATTTTCTCCTTCTCTCTTCGAAACCCCTTTTCCCCATTTTGTTTTCGAGTTCAATTTTCGATCGAAGGCTTCGATCCCTGTTGTTTTCGATAGAAAATTGTTCCTCTTAAAATCCTTTGATCATTGCAATCAAAACCCTAGTGCTATTTTTCTGTTTATAGTTCTTCCAATCGAAAATCCCCAAATTTCGAATGGATGAACCCTAGTTCTAGCTTTTCGAATTCAAAGGTAATGGGCTTTGGGTTTTGATTTTGATCTGTAATCTAGTAAATGTAATATGTTTGTGATTTCATTTGTTTAGGTTTTGACAGAAAATCAGAAATTGATAAAAAAATCCCCTTTCTTTGATATTAACAGGTTTCATAGTTTTTTGCTTTCTTATACATTTTTGCTGGGCTCTGCGTTCATACTTCATTCAAAGTTCGATATAGGGTTCCAAATTTGAAAATCCCCAATTTCAAATTGATAAACCCTAGTTCTAGCTTTGCAAATTCGAAGGTAATTTTCTTTGGGTTTTGATTTTAATCTGTAATCTAGTCAAGTTAATATGTTTTTTATTTCATTTGTAAAGCTTTTGATTGAAATTGATACTAATTTAGTATTTTTCGTATGTTTTCCATTTTCCAATATTAACAGGTTTCCACTTTGCAATATCTGCCTTTCTAGGTTCAGTGTTCATATACGTAATTCTCTTCATAGATTCTGGGTTCATAGTTGATTCTTCATAGTTTCTGGTTCGAAATTGAAAGGTAATTTTCTGTTTCATACTCAATGGTGTTTTGTAATATTCATGTGTAGTGTGTTTGAGTTATAGTCTCTGCTCTCTGGTATGAAAATTGAGAGTTGTTGAGCTGTCTGGTTGGAATTTGGTCACTGATTGATTCTGTTTTATAACTTTATATACATGTGTTGTTGCTTTGATGCTTAATAAAGCATAGTTTATGTCTTTAGGCTTTAGGTTAATAGTGGGTTTCTGTTAAGTATCTTTGCAAATTCTATATACGTATTTAGAAAGTTTTTGTTAAAGGGTACTGGCCATGGCTGCTAATTCAGTCATTCTTCTTAATTAAATGACTATTGTTGTTTAGTGTTCTATTCTTTTTCATTTATTTGTTTATTTGTTTATGGTGTTGTGTGTCTGGTACTAGTTTATGCATTTAGGCTTTAGTTTATGGTTTCTGTGATTCTGTTTATAACTTTTAATATTCATGTGTCTTTTTCTAATGAGTTTTGTTTTATTTGTGCAGATGGGTGTTAAGGGTCAAATTTGTGATAGCTAAAGCCCATTCAATCACAAAAATCCCAATTCTTTACCATGGCCAAAAAATACTAAAAATACCCTATTTTTCCATTTTCACAAAATATCCCAAAAGTCTATATTATTTTACACATACAAAAGCCTACATTTGACCCACATAAACAAGTGAGACCCAATACATCACACACACAAGTAAAGGCCCAATGGGGCCTAACGCACCTCTTCTTCCACAAATACTCAGTAAGCCTCACACTAAAAGGTCCAAGGAGGACCAACACATCCCAGAATTCCATTTACAAAAAAGGCAAGCCCATATAGCCATGTGCCGTATCATGGCAACCAAGTCCCCACATGGCTCATGGTAACCAAGTGCCCATGGCTCATGGCAACCAAGTCCCCACATGGAATATGGAACTCCATATGCCGTAACGTGGCAACCAAAATAGGTCTCACTGGATCCACGTGGCATAAGGGTCTCCCATATGCCGTGACAGGGCAACCAAAAATAGGTCTGACATGGGGACGTATCATGCAGCAACCAAGATAGGACTTCGTTGCCACGTAATGATATGCCGTAGCATTGCAACCAAAATATCACATGGCTACCACGTTGCATGGCGGGGATATCTTCAGCGCCGCTCAAGCAGAAGCTGTAAATGTCGCAGTAAAGATGCCGCGAGGAGCATCTTACCAAAGGGAGTAATAATTAGTGCTAATAAGCATTTATTTACAAAACTAAAGTTTGATTGTTCAAATATCATAACAAAACACCCTAATTATTTTTAATCTACAGGCAAAAGCGTGGACCAAGCCCACGGCGGGAAAACATTGTGGAGATGTAGCTTGGAGGCATGTGAAGGTGGGAACCTTGCCAGTGCTATTTTTGGGAGGGACAATATGCTTGGGGGTTGCTCCTAAGCTTGAAGATAGCATCATGGCAAGGAAGGGAAAGAATCTTAGCTGCCACTTTGACTTGCTCGATGCCGGGAATCCCAACGGGCTAAGTAGAAGTTGGCAACGAAGTGGAAATTGTCATCCTAATGGCAATGGAAATTCAAAATAGTAAAAGGCATCGACTGTCCATACACCGATTCGGAAAGATGCCCTAGCGGAGTTGGTGAGCCTTACAGCGGGAATCATGGCTACAACCATTGGTCAATGACATTATCCGAGCAGAAGAGGCTCTATAAATAGCTCCGGCCTTCACTCCAAGAAAAATAACCATCATCTCCAGAAATTCTCATCACCACTTCAAAACTATTTTCTGTATTCTTTCCCTGAAATTGTGTTCCCTCTTTCTTTCTCCCAAACTACTCTTCACAATGTTTTTCCCATCTGATGTACTTTGAATTAATGGAAGCAAAGTAAATTTATCTTCATTATTTATTACTATCTCTTCCTCTTTCCTCTTAGCTACTTTTGCCATATTTCCCTTTCATATACAACCCTCTCCAAGAAAGGGGCCGGCCCATAACCTATTGGGGCCGAGATCAGTCTAAGCCTCTTTGCCGCACAAAAGGCTCCTCACATTGGCGACTCCACTGGGGATTCCAATTTCTCTGCGGCGGTGACAATCCTAAATATCTTGCCACATCTCTGTACAGCAACAAAAATTTCCTTCATATCTCATGCGAAGATTCCATTTTCCAACAACGCAGCAACAGTCCACGCCACAAAACTCTACGCGGCAAAACTCAGTTGCCAAACATCACAACAGCCATTTCTCCAAGTCCAACCTCAATTCAGCACTTGTTCGCGGATTGGAGGCTAGCCGGCCCAGTGCCCATTGGAGCAAAGACCAGTCCATTTTTCCCTTTGCCACAATAGCTCCGCACATTTAATTGCGACTCGACTGGGGAGCTGGCAAAACACTAGAAAAGGAGATAGGTTACATTAAAGAGCAATCAAGCTCAAAAGTCAGGCTTTGCTTGCGAAATCAACCGATGCCCAAGATGAATGTGCTGAGTACTCCGCCGTACATAATAAATAATACTCAGCATCCGAGCAGTCAAAGCAAGCAAATCCCACAACAGTAATGGTGGAACTTGCCAAAGCCAATTACTCATGTGATCTACGGCAGTTCTATGGCCATCAAGGAGGAGCCTACGCAGCAACAAACACGATGAGACATGACAAGGATAATGGAAGCGGCACCATATAAAAAGAATGACTTACGACAATGGAGATTTGCGGCAATGGTGAGATACAACTACTGAGATTTGCAGCAGTGGTGAGATACGGCTGTGGAGATTTGCGGCAGTAGGTAGTGGAAGCCACAACATGTTATTAAAAAAACAAAGAATGGCTTACGACAGTGGAGATTTGTGGCAATGGTGACATACGACTGTGGAGATTTGCGGCAGTGGTGAGATACGGTTGTGGAGATTTACGGCAGTGGTGGGATATGGCTGTGGAGATTTGCGGCAGTGCTGAGATATGGCTATGGAGATTTGCGGCAGTAGGTAGTGGAAGCCATGACATATTATTAAAAAAAAAAGATAGAATGGCTTAGAGATTGGCGGCAGTGATGAGATACGGTAGTGCAGATTTGCCACATAAGTGAGCTACGGCACAAGTCCCAACTACGGGAGTTACGACATAAGTGAGCTACAACAAACAATAGACTACAACACCTAAGCAATGCCACACCCAAGCGATGTTGCATCCAAGCGATACCGCACCCAAGCGATGTCGCACCATAGTAAATGCTGCAGCCGAGCAATGAAGAGATGCCACATCCAAGCAAGGAAGAAATGATGTAACCAAGCAATCAAGAAATGCCGCAGCCCGACAATGACGAGATGCGGCATCAAACATTATGGCATAAGAGGTCTATGGCGTAATGACATGAGACGCGGCGTCAAACATTATGGCATCAAGTCTATGGCATAAGGCATGAGATGTGGCGTCAAACATTACGACATCAAAAGTCTATGGCATAAGGCATGAGATGCGGTGTCAAACATTATGGCATAAGAATTCTATGGCATAAGGCATGAGATGCGGCGTCAAACATTACGGCTTCAGAAGTCTATGGCATAAGACATGAGATGCGGCATCAGATACTTATGGCACAAGACATGAGACATGGTATAAGACATTTATGGCTACAAACATAATGAGATGTGACACTATAACAAGACAAGCATAAGTCCAACCGCAGCATAAGTCCCAAAGCTATGGCATAACTCCCAACTGCGGGAGCTACGGTATAAGTCGCTACGGCATAAGTCCCAACCGCGGGAGCTATGAAATAAGTCCCTAGAGCCACGACATAAGTCCCAACCGCGGAAGCCATAAGCCGCCACGGCATAAGTCCCAATCACGGGAGCCAAAATTGCAGTGGGAGCCGTATCCATACTACCAACTGCCGAAGCTGTGGCCATATTACTAACTTCCAAAGTCACTTGTGAGTTGCGGCAAAAATTAGCAAAATTTCCCAAAAAAAATCCTTAGAAAAAAAAGAAAAATCGCAACAAATGAGAATGAAAAAGGGAAATTAACCATACATGGGGGCTACATTCTCATCATCGAATGAGATCCAACACTTGGGGGCTTCAAAGCACATGTCAGAATTAAAGAGATCATTGACAACCATTAATACGACGCTTTGCCACAACACCCAATTGCTTATCTATGTACAAGTCTCATGGCTTAAGCCTCAAGTCTAAGTTTCCATATTCGAGTTGACCAAAAGCTCTTATATAGCTCTCATACATCATCACACAATGACCATGGCGTGGAAACCACATACTACACAATCCATCGTATGGTCTTCTTTCATATTGCGGTGGTAGCAAATACATCACCACTAGGCAACAATAGCGGGGACACCACATAAAACACAGTCCCTCATATGATTCTTGCTCTACTTTCACATTGCAGTTGTAGCCGAGGCGAGGCAGTTCCTAAATTTGGCAGCCCTCCGCACAATCCTCAATACCGTTCCTAGGACATAAATTACTCACACACAACATCCTGGCGGTACACCACATGACACACTACAGAAGTGGCTCTCCTGGCCTATGGCAACTCCAACCAGCGGTGAGGTAGTTCCCACTACTTGGCAAACCTCCCTGGTTTCACACACAGCTCTTTACACCCAATTTGGGTCATCTCACAATACTCTTCATACTTTGAGCCATCTTACACACTTTACGAGCATCAAGATCAGACCTTGCCCATCTCGATCCTTTGATGCACTCACATCAACACATCCTGCAAAGGAAATCAACAATCTTTATTCTCTCACACACATGTACCTACTACAGCATACAATAGCCATCATTACTTCATTATTTCAGAAGCCACTCCATGAGACTTGTGGCAATAGCAAGAAGCAATTTCAGAAAAAACTTGCAAAAGTATCATCCTTAGCTTCAAGTCATCATCAAAGTGTCACAATAAAGAAATATTCACTACACATGACTTGCAAAATTTCTGTCAACAACTACTATGGCAGCAAAATATTCGAGGAAGGCGATGCTCATGGCAAATAGAGCGCTCATGGCACACAAGGTTTGCCACCTACAACATTAGTAGCTGAGGCACATATGGCAGACCCATTAACAACAAATGAAGTAACCGAGCACAAGGCAAATCAAGAAGGCTCAAAACAGATCAATCAATTGGGAAGCTCAATATCACAAGAAGGAAGTCAAGCTTATGGCGAAAGACTATGGTAGTAATAACATCGTTCAAAAAGTTCACAAAACGGAAGTGGCAATTCACCACCGCCACAAATGGAGATTCTTATTTTTCAACAATTTATACCGCTCATTGCAAGAATTCATAGGCCCAACAACACTGGCAAAGAACCTATGACAGCCAACATAAAAACTCAATGACAGTATCAACATCAAGGCATGAAAATTTGTGGCATTCATCCAAACATCTTCATGCTTGTAGCTTCTACAAAGAGTTCATGACATTACAAACCACCACGATAGTCTACAACTTCATCGGAGGCACATCATAGAAAAATAAAACATCCCAACACCAAAACCATGTGGCAGCAGCAGAAAGTTGCGGCAAAAGCAACATAGTTACGACAGAGACAAAATTATGCCAAAAGCAAAGCTCTTACAGAATCTTCCATGGCAATAGCTATAATGAGCCAACAACAGGACCCATGGTGAAAACCATAGCGTGCAACAACAAAGCCTTTAGAAGTTGCAATAATGTGATAAGCCCATGGAGTTTCATGATGGAAATCGCAACAAAACAATTAGCCATGACGATAGTTCTACCTTGAGAGCTTCTTACATCTATGGCAGCATCTTGCTCCTCAACACTGCCGATAATAGTATTCTGTAATCCTGATGTCCTCAACCCCTACGACGGTATTAGAATTCTCAATATCACAAGAGAAAGGACATCATTTGTGCAAACCCTGCGGCAATTCTTGATGGCATTTTCATCAACACCATCACTTGTAACCATGGAGACACTTCTTAATGGCACCTACGGCTGTAACCCCATCTCCTGAGAGTATCAAAATGCATAAATCAACCAATGGTGATCAAGACATGGAGATTGCAATTTGAAGAATTCTGCCATAACTCTCTGCCAAGCCACAAGTCTGATATTTCAGTTTATCACCAATTTGAGTTCGTGCCTTACTGTCGTAAGACCCTCACTCAAAGGGGGCTAAATGTTAAGGGTCAAATTTGTGATAGCTAAAGCCCATTCAATCACAAAAATCCCAATTCTTTACCATGGCCAAAAAATACTAAAAATACCCTATTTTTCCATTTTCACAAAATATCCCAAAAGTCTATATTATTTTACACATACAAAGGCCTACATTTGACCCACATAAACAAGTGAGACCCAATACATCACACACACAAGTAAAGGCCCAAAGGGGCCCAACGCACCTCTTCTTCCACAAATACTCAGTAAACCTCACACTAAAAGGTCCAAGGAGGCCCAACACATCCCAGAAGCCCATTTACAAAAAAGGCAAGCCCATATAGCCATGTGCCGTATCATGGCAACCAAGTCCCCACATGGCTCAAGGTAACCAAGTCCCCATGGCTCATGGCAACCAAGTCCCCACATGGCTCATGGCAACCAAGTCCCCACATGGCTCATGGCAACTCAAGTGCCCATGGCTCATGGCAACCAAGTCCCCACATGGCTCATGGCAACCAAGTGCCCATGGCTCATGGCAACCAAGTCCCCACATGGAATATGGAACTCCATATGCCGTAACGTGGCAACCAAAATAGGTCTCACTGGATCCACGTGGCATAAGGGTCTCCCATATGCCGTGACAGGGCAACCAAAAATAGGTCTGACATGGGGACGTATCATGCAGCAACCAAGATAGGACTTCGTTGCCACGTAATGATATGCCGTAGCATTGCAACCAAAATATCACATGGCTACCATGTTGCATGGCGGGGATATCTTCAGCGCCGCTCAAGCGGAAGCTGTAAATGTCGCAGTAAAGATGCCGCGAGGAGCATCTTACCAAAGGGAGTAATAATTAGTGCTAATAAGCATTTATTTACAAAACTAAAGTTTGATTGTTCAAATATCATAACAAAACACCCTAATTATTTTTAATCTACAGGCAAAAGCGTGGACCAAGCCCACGGCGGGAAAACATTGTGGAGATGTAGCTTGGAGGCATGTGAAGGTGGGAACCTTGCCAGTGCTATTTTTTGGAGGGACAATATGCTTGGGGGTTGCTCCTAAGCTTGAAGATAGCATCATGGCAAGGAAGGGAAAGAATCTTAGCTGCCACTTTGAC
>AWWV01006914.1:0-10429 GCA_001974805.1 Corchorus capsularis
AATAACCATCATCTCCAGAAATTCTCATCACCACTTCAAAACTATTTTCTGTATTCTTTCCCTGAAATTGTGTTCCCTCTTTCTTTCTCCCAAGCTACTCTTCACAATGTTTTTCCCATCTGATGTACTTTGAATTAATGGAAGCAAAGTAAATTTATCTTCATTATTTATTACTATCTCTTCCTCTTTCCTCTTAGCTGCTTTTGCAATATTTCCCTTTCATATACAACCCTCTCCAAGAAAGGGGTTGGCCCATAACCTATTGGGGCCGAGATCAGTCTAAGCCTCTTTGCCGCACAAAAGGCTCCTCACATTGGCGACTCCACTGGGGATTCCAATTTCTCTTCGGCGGTGACAATCCTAAATATCTTGCCACATCTCTGTACAGTAGCCAAAATTTCCTTCATATCTCATGCGAAGATTCCATTTTCCAACAACGCAGCAGCAGTCCACGCCACAAAACTCTACGCGGCAAAACTCAGTTGCCAAACATCACAACAGCCATTTCTCCAAGTCCAACCTCAATTCAGCATTTTTTCGCGGATTAGAGGCTAGCTGGCCCAGTGCCCATTGGAGCAAAGACCAGTCCATTTTTCCCTTTGCCACAAAAAGCTCCCCACAATGGGTGACACTGATTTACCTGAGGCAGTAGACATCCAGGTGGATGTTGAAAGTGAAAGTGCTGGGGAAGAAGGTGTTGCTGTTGTTGCTGGTGGTTCTGAGGGGGTTAGCAGTAAACCTAAAAAAACTGCTGGGCCTGCAATAGGGAAAAGAACCCAAACTCAACCTTCCAATAAAAGGCCTAGGGCAAGTACTAGTATTGTTTGGCAGCATGCTACTAAATTTAAAGAAAATGGGGAAGATAAGGCTAGTTGTAATTACTGTGGTCATCCATATTTTGTTGACTCTAAAAGAAATGGGACCAGTAGTTTAAAACACCATGTTTTAAAATGACCTAAGAACCCAATGGTTAAAGCTGCTAAAGAAAATGATGCAAAACAGGCAAAGCTTACTTTAAACAATCAAGGGGATGTAGGAACTTGGAAGTATGTCTATTGTGAGATTAGAAAAACATTGGCTAAAATGATGATAGTAGATAAGCTTCCCTTTCGGTTTGTTGAGGGAAAGGGATTTAGGGAGTTCATGGAAAAGGCAGAACCAAGATTTACAATACCATCTAGACAAACAATTACAAAAGACTGTTTTGAGATTTATGAGGAGGGTAAAAAATCTTTGAAGAACTTAATTAAAGGGGTTGCTAGTAGGGTCTGTTTGACCACTGCTACATGGACCTTTGTCCAGAGGTATAGCTATATGTGTGTCACAACCCATTTCATTGATGATGAGTGGAGATTAAAGAAGAAAATAATCAGCTTTTATCCAATTAACAACCATAAGGGTGAGGGCATAGGTAAAATTCTTGAAAAGTGTTTAAAAGAATGGAGTCTGTGTGATAAAGTCTTTTCTGTGACTGTTGACAATGCTACGCCCAATGATGTGGCAGTAGCATATTTGAAAAACTTGTTTGTTAGTAGGGAATCAGCAATTTGTGAAGGGAAGTACTTGCACATGAGATGTGTTGCACACATTCTCAATTTGATAGTTGGGGAAGGATTAAAAGATTATAATGAATTTGTTGCTCGAATAAGAGATTCTGTCAAGTATGTTAGAGCACCAAATAGCCGGTTGGCTAAGTTTCTTGAATGTGCAGTGGCTGAAGATCTTGATACTTCGGCTGGTCTTTGTTTGGATGTTTCCACAAGGTGGAATTCTACATATAAATGTTAGAGAGAGCATGCAAGTATCAGAAAGCTTTTGAAGCATTTGTAGATGTTGATCGTGGTTTTAGACATGAGCTGAGAAATCTTGGGTTGCAAACTAAGGAAGATTGGACTACTGCAAAGCATTTGTGTGTGTTTTTGAAAACATTTTATGATTTAACTCTTAAAGTTTCTGCTTCTACTAGTGTGACAAGTAGTAATCTGTTGGATGAGATCTTCATTGTGTCAAATGCGTTGAGCTAAATGCAAAGGGACAGAATCCCGGATTTGAGGGCTATGGCAATCAAGATGAAGGAGAAATACAACAAGTATTGGGGCCAAATTGACAAGACCAACATGCTGCATGGTTTATGTTGCTGCAGTTCTGGATCCAAGAAAGAAGATGAAATTTGTGACTTTTTTAATCAAAAAGATGTATGCAGATTCGGATGATCATGGTTCTTCTCTTTTGGCTTCCATAAATGAAGCATTGAACAGTTTGTTTGAAGACTATAGGAGGATAGCCAACCCAATAACTGATAAAGGAGGTGAACCCTAAAGTCAAGGCAATGTGGGTGATGACTTGGGTGCAGATTACGGTGGTGATGCAATGGCTTAGTTCATGAGGGAAGAAGTCGAATCTGGATTACAACAAGCAAAGTTTGAGTTAGAGATTTATTTGCAAGAGGAGATCGAAATGGTTAAGCAAGGGGCTCCTGCATTTGATGTGTTGAAGTGGTGGAGATTGAATAGCCCAAGGTTCCCTATTTTGTCACAGTTTGCAAAGGATGTTTTGGCTGTCCCAGTGTCCACCGTAGCTTCTGAATCAGCTTTTAGCACTGGTGGAAGAGTGCTTGATGTGTATAGAAGTAGCATGACTTCTAAAATTGTTCAAGCTCTTATATGTGCTCAAGATTGGATGAAGGAACCCTCTGAATTTAACCCAATGGCAGACATTGATGAGCAATTGGAGCTGGATCAATTGGCTTTAGGTAAGACACTAAGCATTGCAAACTTTACTTTCATTTTGCCTTATTTTTTTTATTTTGAATAGATGAATTGCTAATTGCTAATTGCTAATTGCTTATTTCTGTTTTGATTTTTGAATAGATCTGGAAAAGCTTTCGGTTGAATCTAATGTTGACAATTGAGCTGGATTGGTATGGGAGTTGAGGTAAATATGGGTAATGGTATGGTCTTGAATTCTGACTTCTAATTTTTGATTTCATTCTGAATTCTGATTAGTGATTTCTGATTTGTGAAGTGAACTAGTTACTAGTTAAGTCATTAACTTATGTCTGAATTATGATTTTTGATTTGTGAAGTGAAGTCATTAACTTATGTGTTATGTTTGAATTCTGATGCATTTGCTTCTGCTGCCCTTGTTAATTTTTAAGATTAAAGACTAAAGTAAAGTTAAAGTAAAGTTGTAGAGAATTCTTTTGCTGTTGCTGCCTGCTGATCATGACAATGGAGCATTGCTGATTTGCTGTTGCTGCTCGTGGGACAGAGAGATCAGAGATGCATCATGCATGTGCCATGTGGTGTGGCTGCGGGTTTATAATTATTCCTTTTTTGTCCATAGACTACTACTACTAGGACAATTAGTGCAGGCACTGTGGATATGTCATATGTACATATATGGTTGCTGGTTTTAGGTTTAGGTCTGAATATGAATATATGATCAGGTTATGTGCTCCTTTAGTTTTTGTTCACTGGAGCTTTTTGTTTAAATGGCTAAATGCATACTGCTACAGGTTTACACTTAGACAGTTAGACACTTTTGTGTAAATGGTAGTAAGTAGTTGATCAAACTTTAAAGCCATGGTTATTGAGTATTTGGCATTTGGCAAAAACTATTTGCCTTTTTGAGTTTATGTGTGGCTTTAAAGTTGAATTTGTGAATGTAAAGCTTTACTTTAAACTATTATATCTTATGCTACTAAGTACATTTTATATCAAATTTCATTTATAAACTGTATAACTGTTTAAATGACTAAACCGCCACAACCGACCTAACTGACGACGGTCGGTTGCTGTTGGTTATACAGCCTTGTTGATTGGTTGACGGTTAGAAATATATCAATTTCGGTTGATGTCGGTATTAGGTATATTTAACCGCCAACCGACCGATAGCCACCCCTATGTAGTACATTACTCCTTCACCAAAGGATTGATTATAGGATTTGTTATTAGAGTGTTTACCACTTTGCTTATATTTTATGTTGGTAAATATAGTTAAGTAAATAGGATTGTCAAGTCTTTGCATTTTAATAGTGGTTTGTAGACTTTATAATTATGTTTATGCAAACTTATTATCAGTGGCGAAGTCAAGAATTTAGGTCAGTGGGGTCAATATATTCTTGTGTTATTTCATCTTTTATAGTAATAATTTTCTACTTAATATAAATTATAAATAAATATATATAATAAATTATAAATAAATATATATAAGAAAATATATCATTCTATAATAATTACTTTTAAACTTTTTTAGTTAAAATGATTTTTATTTCATCCAAATTGTTTCACTTAAGGTTTTACAAAGTTTAGTCAGAAATTTATTTCTTAAAATTGATAGAGTAAGTCTTGAAATTTAAAGTATTTATTGTTGTAACTTGTAAGATGTTAGTGTTATGAATTATATCACGTTAGGCGGGATAAATTGATAAAACTACTCTTAATTTGTATAATTTCAAAAATATAAAATCTATTTAGTATTCATTAGTCATGCTAGATTGATTTTCTATTATGACATTCAAAGTCTTTTTAAACAAATTGTAAGCAATTCAAGTAGGTAATTAAGGTAAATATTACAATACTCTTGAGATAATTATTAGGGCTTATGTAGCAAGTTGTAAATCAAATTAATTATAAAGTTAGAAATAGTTGAACACAATGAAATTATATTGCATTATTTATAGCATAAACATATGAAAAGCAAATTTCAAAGGTTCAAAGGGATGTTTCGGCCAAAAAATATAAACAAAAAGGGTCAAATGCATTTTTTCCTAAAATTCAGTGGGATCAAAGTAAAAATGTATCACTCAAATCGTAAATTGTAAACACTATAAGGCTATATATATATATAAATTTTGAAAATTCCAGTGGGGTCAATTGACCCCACTGACTATATGCTAGATCCGCCTCTGCTTATTATTGCGAATGCTAATTTTGATACTAAATTAATGTAATAAAATAATTTTAGTTTCTATTGATGCTTGTGGCTGCCAATTTATTTGTAAAATTTAATTAGGAACTATATTAGGTTGTTTATAATGTCTATCTTATGACTTAGACAATTTTTAGTCTTGATTCAAGTAAGGGTAGTTCTGTAATCTAGTCATTTTGTATAAAAAATGTTCCCCCCAACCAAACAGATGCATCTCATTTGACGGTAATCTGAACTAAACAAAATTTGGGTGATATTACGGTAATGTGAAAATTGGAATCTGATTTGGTAATATCTTATTCCGGATGGTAATCTCAGATTCCGTGAACCAAACACCCCTAATAGTTAAGCAATGGCATTTAAGAAATATGTTTGAAAAGTAAGAATATAATGATACATTTAAAAATTTTACAAAACTCGTATTTTTATATATAGTATAGATATTTTTTTAAGAAATAGTTTAATTAATATTATTGTTACTGCTTATAAAAAAATTATTTTATGTGCACATATCTCAATGATTAATTATATATACCTTTTTTGTCATCCCAATAGCATATAACTAAAACTAAGTATAGTAATAGGTTGGTGGGTGAGTGTCTACACTAGAACTATTGATTGGAAAGACCAATAAGAAAAGGACACAATAGAGAATAGATGATTTCCCACCTTATCTGCTTGGAAATTTCTTGTTAACTCCCATTCCAACTTTTGGAAGATGCTTTGAAAAAGGAAGTAAGACTGTGCTTTGAATTCCAAGCAGCCTCACACTTTAATTTGGACTAAATAAGTAAATATATTTAGTTGTAATGATGAGTATCCCACCTCTTTTCTCCTTCTCTTTTTTGCTACTTAATGTAAATTTAAATAAAATTTAATCGAATATAAGTAATTTTTTTTTTGTGAATAATCAATATAACTACTATACCAATAAGGGATTGGATCAAGTGATAAGCAATTTGTTATAACTTAAGCAAATTTTAGGTTTGAGACCTTGCGTACACAATTGTCCCTATTGGTAGACTCACCCATCATAACCAAACTCACGACACGAGTTGGATCCGGATTAGTTAGGGAAAACTCCTGGATATCGGATGGGATATAAAAAAAAATTAATATAAGTACTATATATACTATATTTGGTCATTTTGGATTCAGTATTGGGTACTTGAATCAATCAGACAATTCAATGGTTTTCACACTAATTTCTTCTTTATAAGAGTAGAGAATTGATATAGTATACAACAAAGCTACTGAACGATAAAAGAACTGAATTGGAAAATGCAAGTACAAGGGGTAAACTAAATTATGATTATTACTATTCTGTTCAATTTAGAAATTAAGAAGAATAAGAATCTATAATAAAATTATATATAATTTAACTAATTAATTTATCCTTTATTATTTATATCCTTTATTATTTGGGAGAACTTTATCCCATAATAGATCAACCCGATTCGAACAAGATTAATTTTTAAATATAAAAAAAAAATCTCCACATGAAATTCTGACAACCTCGACCTACCATGGTTTAACCACCAATACAAAACAAACACTTGGTAGCTAGGAATATCATAATTATAGGGCCAAAGATAGACATGTTGCAATGCCAAAAAAAAGATAGATATGTTGAAAGCAAGAAAAACACTTAATTTAAGTTGAACTATTAAGGTTCAGTATATCTGAAATTAATAATTTGAAAACGTATTACCCATCAGCTGAATTACAATTCCAAGTCAAAGTCAATTTTATTTAATTAGTCAATATTCCAGTCATTTTGGCAGACAAAAAATTCGGTAAAAATATAAAATTGGTCCCTCAAGTGGAGCGACTATAGTAAATTGGTCCCTCAAGTGAAAAAAATATGTAATTTAGTCCCTGAAGTGGAGTTAACTGAGCAATCAAGTCCTTTATGTTAAAGTCCATCCAATACTCCGTTAATTAGTCCGACGTGGTAGTGACGCCGTCAAATGTGCTGACGTGTCATTTGCCACGTCATTTTTCAGAATTAAAAAATAATATAAAAAATCCATTAAATTAAATAAAAAATTACAAAACAGTGTTGGTTTCCAAGTTTCTCATGATTTCAAAGTCATTGGACTCAACAAAGAACCAAAATTTATGCCTCAATATACAGCTAGAAATCGAATTCACCAAGAAAAAAAATTTTCCCATCAAAAATGAAATTTGATCAGCACATCAAAGAGGACATTTGCAGATGGGGCGTAGTTCCTGCAACTTCATCAAAGAATTAATGCCAACTACAAGTCGTCATTTTCCTTATCAATTTGTTTGTAGGATCTTGAAGATTTTAGAAATTATATAAGGAGACAGTAACTAGTTTTTCTTACATGAATGAAACTGTGAAACTTTTCTAAAAAAAAATGAAATTTGATCATTTTGAGAAAGAGAATGGGATTTCAACAAGAAAACCAAATTCACACATATACAGAAAAACAGAAGAACATTAACAAGGCATAATTAAGAAAACAGTATTGAATTATATATATACCTTAATTTTAGATCTCCTTGTTTAGTGGAGAAGATGGTGGAGAGAAAATGTGCAAATTTCCAACCTTGCAAGCAAATCTATAATTTTATTGATTTAAGCCTTAATTGAAGCAAAAAAACAAACGGAATTGCAGGCTTGAAGATGATTATATATCTAAGCAGAAAAGAAACTTGTCAACGAGGCTTCCACCCCCATTTCTCCCAAGTAACCCATCCCTTTTGCCACCCATGAGAGACAATAACACTTCCTCTCCCAAAACCCAAACTTAGTCAAACTCTTTCTCTCTCTCAGAATTCCGATCTCACCATTTTCCTTCATTCATTTGAAAAATAGAACATCTCTCTGTTTTTCGTCTTCAAATGGCTGCAACAGCGACAACAACCCAAACTCAGCCTCCGAACGCTTTAATGAAAGCACCCAAAGGACCTAAAGGGCTGCCAAGATCAAAGCTTGTTTGTTTCTCTTTCGCTGCATATTCCAAAGCCCTCATCAACCATTTGAAAACTCTGGATTCTGGTCTTATAAAGGGACAGAGGCGAGGCTGGGGGTATCGTGGTCAGCACCGGGAGAGGTCATAGGTCGGGGCCGGTAACAGAGGCGGCGGCGCTGAGGGTTTGGAGTGGAGAAGGTTACCAAAAATAGGCTTGGGGAAGGAAAGAAAAGTAGAAAAAAAATGTCGTGGGATCTTTTCATTTATTTAATTTAATTTTTTTATTTTTTAATTCTGAAAAATGACGTGGTAAATGACACGGCAGCACATTTGACGGCATCACTGTCACGTCGGACTAATTAATGGAGAATTGGACGGACTCTAACAGAAAGGACTTGATTGTTCAGTTAACTCCACTTCAGGGACTAAATTACATATTTTTTCACTTGAAGGACCAATTTGCTATAGTCACTCCACTTTAGGGACCAATTTTGTACTTTTACCCAAGAAATTCACACTACAACTTCTTCTCGTTTTCCTTCCACCACCCACTTGGTTTTCCTTTTTATCTTCATGATGGAACTCCACAACCACTCCCATTTTGTCCAATTGAATTAAAATAACACCATAACAACTAGTATTTTCTTTTTTCCACTTGGGAAACTTCCAAAAATTGTGAGTAAAAACAATGTACTAGTACAATCTTATTATTCTTTCTATAAATACTCACACTCACAAGCATCTAATAAGCACTCAATTTTCCACCCTTACTATTAAGCCTAAAAGCAGAGATTACTCCTTGCTCATGGCACCTCCTTCCACTTCCCTAGTGTTCACCGTGCGCAGGTGCAAACCGGAATTGGTGGCACCAGCCAAGCCTACACCACTTGAGTACAAACTATTATCGGACATCGATGATCAAGAGGGTCTCCGGTTCCAAATTCCGGTGATCCAATTTTACAAATACAACCCTTCTATGCAAGGGAAAGACCCTGCTAGGGTTATAAAGGAGGCACTTGCCCAAACACTTGTGTTTTATTACCCGTTTGCCGGTCGGCTTAGGGAAGGGCCTCACCGCAAGCTCATGGTGGATTGCACTGGTGAAGGTGTGATGTTTATAGAGGCTGATGCTGATGTTACACTCGAGCAATTTGGTGATGCTCTTCAACCACCTTTCCCTTGCTTGGACGAGCTCCTCTGTGATGTTCCTGGCTCTGGTGGAGTGCTCAATTGCCCATTATTACTTATTCAGGTACAATATTTGTTGTTTTGATAACCTTGATTTTTATTTTCAATATATTTATCTACTATAGAATTACTAACGAAAAGACCAAACTATTATAGATTAATTAAGGAAAAAGATTCTAGCAGTCATTAAAAAAATATAATTATTATTAGGAAAATTATACAATATATTGTCAGTGAAGTTTAGCATACTATAAATACGGGGTTAAAAGTTGAGATGTGTGTTTAGAGAATAGTTTTGAATTCTCAAAACAAAATTAATTCAGAAAATGGATATGAGTCAACTCCTCAAATCGTTTGTGAAGTCCAACACTGTTAGTGTATCAAATAATTATCCTTATTCTTAATTGTAATTTAGTATAAAATATAAACATGCACGTGCATATGACTTTTTTTTTTTTTTTTTTTTTTACAAAATTAACATCATAAACATATTTGCTTACATATATAGTTGCAGATATATAGTTTTTTTTTTTATATAAGATATATAGTTGTATGTATACATTTTTACATATTTTGTCTTGGCCATAGATTTAAGATGAAAATTTGTAGAACTATATTATGTAATAATGGTGAATGAATTATTCTTTCTTTTATTGCATATATACATATATCAAATTATTAATTAATCCTATAGTAACTAATATTTATAAATTAGGTTGATTGGCTTTTCTTTTCATTTCTTGATGTTGGGATGATAATAAAAACCTTCATAAAGGAAATAGAAAGAATTGAATTAAAAGAAAGACGACGAATTACTAGAAAACTTGCAAATTTGCAACTCTAATCATTCATATGTAGGGTCATCCACTACAAAAGTCTTTGCTCTCGAAAGTCAGGAATTACTTTAGCCTATTTTATCTCTTATAAAGGCAGAGATACATTGCTTTCCACTACCACTAGTCAATAAATGATTTCTGGCTAACCCATCATCATCAATATAGTAATGAAAGAAGTTCTAATTAGTGGGCATAAAATGTTCAAAATAACAATTTTAATTAATGGTTACTCAATTGTTTTTAACGTGTTACATGTATATTAATATTGCATTCTTAAAAGGTGATCAGAATGTTCATTAAAGCTCAAATTAGGCAAATGCTGGAATTAACAAGGAACTTTTTCCTGACATAATTTTTTGAAATCTTTTTTATAGTTATTAAATCTGCTAGATATATATATATATATATATATATATATATATATATATAATAAGACCGACCAGGAAGCAAACAAAGGATCGTACACAGCTCTCATCATCATTTACACGAGTCCATGTGAATCATGGACTCGTGAGTTGTGACACTAGATTT
>AWWV01006915.1:0-39625 GCA_001974805.1 Corchorus capsularis
TAATTCCTCACTTTTTGTTGACCATTATAAAATTTCTTATAATCCTACTATAGAAGTAATACAAATAATTAAATGCATCTTGGTTAACAGGTTACAAGATTGAGATGCGGTGGTTTCATCTTCGCCCTCCGCCTCAACCATTGCATGAGTGACGCCGCTGGCCTAACCCAATTCATGTCAGCCGTCGGAGAGATGGCTCGTGGCATGCTAGCCCCATCGATCCCACCCGTATGGGAAAGGCATCTCTTAGCAGCAAGAGATCCTCCAAGAGTCACATGTAAACATCGTGAGTACGAAGAAGTGGAAGGCACCATCGTCCCTTTTGAAGACATGGCACATCGATCCTTTTTCTTTGGCCCCACAGAAGTCTCAAAACTTCGTAAACTTGTGCCTCAACACCTTCTTAAATGTTCAACATTTGAACTCTTGACCGCTTGTTTATGGCGTTGTCGAACCATTGCCATCCAAGCCAATCCCAAGGAAGAGGTTCGCATTATATGCATTGTTAATGCACGCTCCAAGTATAATCCTCCACTGCCGTCGGGATATTATGGGAACGCGTTTGCGTTCCCTGTGGCAGTAGCGGAAGCAGGAAAACTTTGTCAAAACCCATTAGGGTATGCCTTAGAGCTTGTGAAACAAGCAAAGGCTGATGTGACTGAGGAGTATATGAAATCACTAGCTGATTTAATGGTAATTAAGGGTCGACCCCATTTTACAGTAGTTCGATCTTACCTTGTCTCTGATGTGACACGTGCTGGGTTCGGAGACGTCGATTTTGGGTGGGGTAAGGCAGTGTATGGTGGTCCGGCTAAAGGTGGAGTGGGGGCAATACCTGGGTTAGCAAGCTTTTTGATACCATTTAAAAACAAGAAAGGAGAGGCTGGTATTGTGCTGCCCATCACCTTGCCTGCCCAAGCTATGGAAATATTTGTGAAAGAACTCGATGGCATGTTAAAGGAGACGCCAACTGGGAGTGAGAGAAAATCTGTTTTTATTTCATCATCTATGTAATTGTAATAGCCTAATAGGGGTATGCAAGAGTTGCAATATTGACCTGAGTTTTTTTTCTTCTTCTTTATTTTAAGGGTGGGGGTTTATAATTTGAGATGTCTTAAAAGTGAATTTTCCCCTCTATACATGTACTATACATCCTTTTGTATGTCCTGCATAGTAATTTCTACCCTTTCGTTATATATATTCAAGTGCAATATATATCTATATCTATACTATATATTAAAAAGTCCGATTCTTTGTAAAATTTTTGAATAACCTATTATATACTTATTTTTCGAATATATTTCTTAAATGTCATTGTTTAAATTTTTATATGTTACTCAACTAAAAACTCTATTTTTATTTAATTAAATCTAATATCTTTATAACTATTTTATTTTACCGTTTTACTACTATTTTACTCAACTAAAAAAATCTATTTTTATTTAATTAAATCTAATATCTTTATAACTATTTTATTTTATCATTTTACAATTTTAATTAAAAAACTTGATATATTAGAATTTTTTAAATATATTTCTTAAATGATAATATTGTTTAAACTTTTACAGTTTTTTTAAATATAAACTAAATTTACAATTTTATTCTACCTAAACTCTATGAAATGATAAAGTAATATCAGAGAGAAGATGAGAGAGAGAGTGAGAGGGAGAGAGAGAGAGAAGGAACAAATCTGAAGTTGGTCGGGTTCGAGGTTCTAATAGGCAGAATTGGGCTCGTTGCGATCGAAGGTTTGAGACAGAATCTTTCAGGTGGCGATTGAGTCTGCAGTCGGTTTATGTGAGCAATCTAAGTGATGGAGTTTCTCGAAAGGACCTGTGGGAATGTTTCAATGAATTTGGAGTTGTGGATGACGTGTTGGTTCTTCCGAGTAGGCGCCCTTATGCAGTCAGATCCGCGTTTGTCAGATACAGATTCGAAGATAAGATGAGAAAAGCTTTATCAAGAGGTAACGACAGAAGGCTCGATGGAAAATCAATGTTGGTCCGTAAAGCTAATGTCAGAAAAGTGGACAGAGAATCTTTCAAAAGACCTTTTCAATATCTATCATCAGGGGAAAAGTATGATTTCAAGACGAACAGAATAAATAGAACTTCCAGGGCTGCTGACAGTGTTATACAAGACAGAGGTCGAGAACAAATGAATCTATTTGGGAGGGATAGGTATACATCTGCAATTGCTTATGTTTCTAATCAGGATGTTGTTAATGGAATGACAGGGCCACAAAACGCTTTAGGCAATGAAATAGTTGCTCCCATCAAGCCACGACAGACCCATACTTTTCGACCCAAGGAGAGAGATGACGACATTTATCTGCCCAAACACGTTGATGGGAATGTCAATTAATGCGTCTGATCCATCTCCAGTAACCAATATTTCTGTTGAAGAGGTGGATTTGGATGTTTTTATTCCTGAAGATCACAGGAACTGACTCGAGAGAGGTATAGTGGTTACTGTGAAGCCTTTGATCGATGTTCATGATTTTCTTTTGTCGATTAAAACTATCAACAAGAAGTTGGAGATCTTTGCCATTAGCAATGTCATGTTTCTATTGAGTGTTGAAGATGAAGATTTCATAGAGGATTGTATCAAGGAGATTTTGAGTGTTTTCAGAACTACATTTCAGATTTAAGACCTTGGGAATCTACGGGCTTTCAACGTCAATCTCTGATTTGGATCCGGCTTGACGACGTGCCTCTTGAACTTTGGCACCTGAATTTTTTTGCTTCCATTGGAGGATTATGGGGAGAGTTTATTAGGATGGATGTTAATACCTTCAACAAATCAAACCTTACGACTGCCAGAATTCAGATTCTTTCCTCTTCGAGTTTCAATATTCCTAATGTAGTGGCAGGTTACTCCTCGGGAATTAAGTTCATTATTGGGGTCTCTAAGGAAAACGTTGAGTGCTTCTCGCCGGCAGCTATGGAGGAGAGATCGGAATCACAGAACGTCATTCCATTCATTTTTAATCCAGTTCCCAATGTTCAAGTGGCTTCAGAACGTCCCAAGAATTTGAATGAGCAGTCTGCTTTGGTGGCCTCGGATTGTCGGAATAACATTAATGAGCAGCATTCTCCTGGGAACATGCCGCTTAGAGAATTCAATTCAGGAAGATCAATGGATACCATAGTGTTGGAAACTGGTGATATGGTTGAGAATTTAAACTCTGTTGGGAGAAACTGTGTTAAAGATGTCCTTGCAATTTTCGAGAGGCCTAATAACTCTAATGAAATTAGAGTAAATTACTCTCCCGAGGGATTCCATACTTCGGTCTCAAAATTACTTACCCACTCTTTAAGCCCAAGCCCTTTGTTAAGTGGGTTGAGATCCGAGCCCAGTAGTCATTCGGGTCATGCTCATGCTGGGGCTATTTCGCTGAAAAACAAAGTGGGCTGACGCTCCAATAGGGCCAAATGCAAAATATGTGATAGAAAAAGAAGAAGAAAACTGAGAAAGGGTGTTACTAAGGTCATTTTAAGGGAGAAAGCCATTGTTGACCAAGATTCTGGGATTTCCTTATCTGACATCGATATTCAAAGAAGAAACACAATGCTTTTAAAAGAGGCTGAAGATACTTTAGCTTTGAGCAAAGCTCTGGGGATATCATTTGCAGATAGCGACACTCAGATTATCTCCCATCTTGTTAGTCTATTAAAGACTAATCTGTCTTATTGTGTCTTCTGGGTTTTCTTTGTTTTATGAGGATTCTCATATGGAATATCAGAGGATTAAGGAGACTTGAAAAGAGAAGGGTCGTCCGTTCGAGGTGCAGAGCTGACTTTTTTTTTTAATTCAGGAATCAAAACTGGAAGAGGTGAGTGAGAGAATTTTGAGATCAATTTGGGGTGGTAATGAGTTCCATATATAGTGCGATTTCAAAAGCTATAGGTTCGGCTGGAGGCGTAATTTCTCTCTGGTGTGTTGAGTTTTTCTGTTTGGAAACCACTGTTGTTAAGCAGAGATTCATCCTCTGTATTGGGACTTTGAAGTCTTGTGGTCTTAGATGTGCAATCGGGAATGTTTACGCTCCGAATGATGAGTCGTAAAGAGAGGCTACTTGGGGCGAGCTCAAAAGTTTAAAAGAGAAATTCAACATACCTTGGGTTCTTGGAGGGGACTTCAACGCAGTAATGAGTTCGAAGGAGAGATTCAAGTATTGCACTAACACGCAAGAATCGAAAGCCTTTGTTGATTTCATAGACGATCTTCATCTAGTGGACCTTCCTTTGATCGGATCAAAATTCACTTGGAGTAGCAATCGTGATAACCCCTCGACCGTTTTCTGAAGCTTCGCTTATTGAAACCACAGATCAAAGTTTGGTGTTTGATCCATAGTAGAGCTGATTCGCGGAACATTGAGATTCTGGAGGGAGATATTCACAGACTTGAGACAACTACTCAGCAGAACTTAGCTGATGAAGAGAATCCAGATTTGAGGAAGCCTACTTGTTTTTGCTTTGCGATTTTTTTTCTGTTTTTCTCAGGTTTATTTGCTGGTAGCGTTTGATGCCTAGTGTCCTGCTGGTGCTTGGAGTTTTGTTTGGGTCGTTGTCGGGTCGGTAGTTGGTTCTTGGCTAGGGGTTTTGACTTGTTTCTGCAAGCTCTTCACTTATTTTGGACTTTGGTTGTTGTGGATTGTCTTCTTGTTCTGTTTGAGCTTAGCTTGTTGCTCGGTCGTTTCTGTATTCTCTTTGTTTTAATTTAAGGGTGAGTGTACTCTTTTTCCTTCTAGAGGATTTTTTTTACTGACTTTTTTCTCTTGAAGGTTTTAATGAGGCACCCCTTTGTATACCCTTGTTCCTTAATAAAACTTTGCCTTTCAAAAAAAAAACTCTATTTTTATTTAATTAAATTCAATATTTTTATAAATATTTTATGGGTTTATATATAATACACAGTCAGTGGAGTTTAGCATACTGTACAAACGGGTCTTAAAGGGTGACATGTGTCTGCTAGGGTCTAGATTGAAATATTTAAAATTTAATTAATTCAGAAATGGGTATGTGTCAACTCCACAACCCGCTTGTGGAGTCCAAAATTTACACCGCCAGTGTATCAAATAATTATCCATATTTTATTTTTACCATTTCTATTTTAAAAAATGGAGACTTTTTAGTAGCTCTTGACCCATTTCAATTATAATATAAGCTAATAAAAATATTATTATCAAGTTTAAAAATTAAAATAAGTTGTTTAATCATTAATTATTCATCATTTTTTAAAACTAATCAAGTTGAAAATTTATTTGCACCTGTTTCTATTTTTGGAGTGTGTATTGGTATAACGAGAATTTAAAATTTTCAAAAATAAAAAAGAGGAGTAGCATACAATTATTTCCTTTGACTTGTAAAATTAGAGATGTCAATCGAGCGGGTTGTTCGGGTTCAGGTCAAATGAGTTAGGTAATTTTCTCGGGTCATTCGGGTTTCGGCTCATCTGGGTTTGGGTCATTCGGGTCTACTGGGTCTCGGATCAGGCGGGTTCGTGTTTTGGCCTCAGGTCACTCAGGTTCTTGGTCATTTAGGTTTTGGGTTTTTCGGATCTAGCACTCGGGTCAATTGGGTCAGCCTTGAACTTTTTAATGTTTAATTCTTAAATTTATTTAATATATTTATTTAATTCACTACCGTCGAAGTTTAGCAAACTGCATATACGGTGTTAAAGAGTTAACATGTATCCCTTTAGATATTAATTTTAAATATTAAATACTTAATTAATTATTAAATGGGGTATGAATTCAAATAAATATTGGTTATATAATTTCTAAATTTATGTTCTTTCATTATATCAATTAAAATTATAAATTAATTAATACCCTTACCAGTGAGATTATTAGTATACCTAATAGAAAAAATTGTCAAGATATTACTGATGAATTATTATTATTTATTCAATTTGTAAAAAAAATAAATTACTAATTATAAATTTATCATAAATTATTCATATAACTGATTTATTATTTATTCATATAATTATTGTTTATATAACAAAGTTTAACAAATTTAATCATAATAGGTAAAATTATAATAATAATAATATAAATTTTTTGAATAAATGATAATTTAAAATGGTTAAAATTATAACAATGTGAATTTTATTGAATAAAATATAATTTTAGTTTATAATATTCTCGGGTCATTTGGGTTAACTTCTCAGGTCATTCAGGTTAACTTCTCGGGTCATTCGGCTTATGTGTTTGTCGAGTCTGGATCAGACGGATTCAGGTCGTTTACTTTTTTTTTATGGTCAAATCGGGTTTGTCGGTTATCAAATTCGTGTAAGGTTTTGACATCTCTACTTATAATTAATTTCAATTATTAATTTAATTTTTATTTAATTTAAGTGCGATGGGTCACGTGCAACGCACGTGAAAATGAAAATTAGTCTCTATATAATACAAGGCTAAGTGAGTTTGGGGCAGATAGTTAGACCGCGGTTGCAGGTCCTATCACGGATGCAGTTGTGGTTGTGGGTGTTGCGAATGTTACATAACGCTTTACGGGTGTCGTGACCGTAAGTTTTTTTTTTTTTTTTTTTAAAATCACATTATTTACAAAATTAATAAATTCATATATTTTGACATTATATTCATCCATTCCAATATCTTTTGTTACAATAAGGATGGAAAAAGGTAAATAAATGAATTTAAGAGGTGTCACCGTTGTGTCGTGGCCTAAAATTGTTGTTGTGGGCCTCGACGCTGTGTTTTGGCCTCCGTCGCAGCCGTAACGGTTGCGGCCGCGACACATGCAATTCGGGAAACGTGTAATGTAGCAGGAAAATAACGTCACGGTAGAGTCCAAAACTGTTATGTATTGGCCATTACGTCACGTAACGGCCAATGTTTAGTACCATGGTTTGGGGTGATAGTTGATGCCTATATTCCACCTAGACAAGGCCGTGGGGGTCAATGACAGAGGTTCAAATTTGACTTAATGCCCAACTTACCCCCTTGAAGGTATCTGAAAAAGGACACTTTACCCCGTGAACTACGAAAATCAGGACAAGTTGCCCCCTGCTGTCATACCCACCTTTAAATCTCCGTTAAACCTATTGACATGGCTTTATATACTGATGTGGAAATTCCGCATTAGCCAATGAGGGCCCCACATGATTTTTTAGAAAAAATAAAATAAATAAAGAATAAAAATAAAACAATTACACCAAACTATCCAAATTCGATGGACTAGAATCAAATCTAAACTGGTATCAAAGAAAAAGAAAATCAAATCTAAACATTAATAAAGATCCCAAAGGCCAAATCGATGGAACAATGAAATTAACAAGTCAAAGTGCAGAAACTTACATTCTTACACCAATCTCAAAGGGAAAAAAATGCACTACAATAATTTTTTTTAAAGAATTGCAAAATACTTAATTAGTAACTGGTAACAATACCCAAATTGAAAATCGGTGAAAAGGAATCTGGTAATCTAGCTATAACATGGAGAAGAAATCACAAAGGAAATCTAGAAAATAATTAAAAAAAGAAAAGTGAAGAAAGAATACAACCCAAGGGGATAAAGAAAGTTTCAACGTTCGATCAAATGAACAAACTCATTCCAATTCTTCTTGGAATTCCAATATATTAACTACCTCTGCCATATATCAAACTGAAGGGTCTCAATTATGTATTTAAGAAAACAAATAAAAATCACACAAATACAACAACAACAAAAGTACTTTAATTCAGTCTTAAACCTGCATAGACAAAAATCATACAACCTTTTTTGGTTTCTCTATTTGGATTCCTTGAAAATTTGAGAGATTTTGATTAGTATTTGTGAGATTCGATCGGTGGAATTGCAAGATTTGAAGAGTGGTTTTGGCGTGGTGGTGATCGCCGGCAACTGGTGTAAAGAAGAAAAGAAAAGGAAGAAGAAAGAAGAAAAGTAGAAAACAACTAGGTAAGAAACGAGAGAGAGCGTGAGAGAGAGGAGGAAAAAAATTCACAAATTAATCACGCAAGCGGAAGCAATTGAAAAAAATAAACATTTACACAAGAAACAAGAATTTATTTGGTTCAACACTGAACTTGCCTACGTCCACGAATGAGAAGAGAAATCCACTAGTTATTAAAAATTACATCATACATAATTATCAATAACTCTCACTCAATCTCTCAGCCCAATCTAACAATCAATTCTAAATCAAACCCAAACAATCTTGAGCACTTTCGCTCGGTCTCTACAAACCAATCATCACATCAACAAAACGAAATAATCTCACACACACCTATGAGGACCATCCTTTTGTCCTATGGGGTGCCTCTTCCCAAATCTAACTCTTATACTACATCTTCTCTTCAAATATACAAATTCCTATTGAGAAACTCTTTATTTATACTAACACAAACTTAGCCTCTAAGTAATCCCTTTCCTATTAGAATTCTTGTTTATCAAGTCTTTTTGTCCACCAATCAATATCCCTAAAAAATCTCAATTCGAATCTAACTAGGATTTGAGTCAAAATCCTAACAATAGGGACGTTGCGTTGTCCTCTAGCAAGGTTAAGGGTAAGGAGAGGGAAGATGGAACATCTCCAATACTGGAAATTTCTGAAGCAAAAAATTTCAGTTTCAAAAGTAATATGCTACCTGAGATGAAGGAGTGGTTGCATAAAAGTGACATTGGTAAACTGAGAAATACCGTTTGTTACAAGTTTATCCAAGATGGGTTGATGAAGCAAGGGAATACTGTTATGGTGACCCCTCTTAGTGAACCAACAATCTTATTCGCTTTCATTTCGAGGGAGGAGATGCAAGAATTGATCGTTAATCATAAAGGTTTTTTCCAAGCCTGGTGTGTGATGATCTTTACCCTTGGGAAATATCCTGTGTTGAAAGCCATGAAAATTGAGAATGTGCCTTTGATTCTTTGGCTTGAGAGTTTCTTTGCGGAGTTAAGGAGGTAATTTACTGGACATCTCGCCAGTTACTAAGGAGAAAAAATATCTTCATGTAGCCTGGATCAAGTTGGATTTATCGGTTTTCTTTAAACACACAAAATTCAATCAAGACTTTCAAGATAAGAAATCTAAAATTAAATGTCTAATTACTAGGCAAAACGTTTCAATTTGAACTTGGTAACTGACCGGTCGTTGATCAAATCACAAGATAAATCCCCACAAACCAATAACTACTAGTTAGGGCAAGTAGGGGTCGAATCCACAGGGAAGGTATGATCGAATCAAAGATAAATCTTACAAAAGAAAACCTCACAAAAAAGAGATTTTTATGGATTTTTGAATTATCAAATAAAACTAGAAAACAATTAAAAGAAATCTAAACTAAAGATCTAGAAAAGAGTTTGAGAAAAACAATGAATAAAAAACATACTTCTTCTCCTTTAGGCAACTACTTTGATTAAGTGAATCATGGATCATAGACACTAAACATGAATTTGACTTAAATTGCAATCAATTAAGAATCATACATTATCCCAAATCGATATATAGCCTAAGACGTAGACATCTATTTTCAATGAAACAAAGTAATCCTCTTAATATCTTAAACAACTCCATTTGAATAAATGGCCCGGAACATGCTCCTAATGCAACAACATATTCCAACATGCTAGGCGAATCAATCTTGCTACTAGCTAAAATCAATTCCTAATGTACTATTTTAGGTACCACCTCAACATAGCACAAGCATTAAGATTTTATTATCCACATGTCCGATAAATCATAACCAAACTTGCCTACATCAATTTCTATCTTGGCCTAAAGATTTTAACAAGGTTTGATATCCCAATGAATCTAGAACTTCTAGTTCAATTGTCACTTGTGACCAACATCGATTTAACTTAAGCCAACTTGCATCTAACTATAGTATTCATATTATCAAGATAAGCTGGACACACAAATCAATCAAGATATGAACACATAAGATGAAGTATAGAGATAAGAAACATATTCAAACGGAAAAAGTTCAAATTATTAAGAACAAAAGTCTCACCATATATTCATTGATAAAAAACACCTAAGGAAAAGAAGTATAAAAGGTTTAGCTACTCATGGATTGAGAGACTTACAAAATAGAGGTAGGCGGCTGCCTCCTCCTCAAAATCGCAAAACCTAGAGATAAGATGTGTAAAGTGTGTTATGATATGTTAAGTTAGGTGTGTTTCTAGGGTTTTAGACTTAAGAGGGTATTTATAGAGGGTGGCTTAGGGTTAATTTAGAGCTAAACAAACCCTAAGGACGTGCTGGGCTTCAATCCAAGTCTTCAAGCTAATCCAAATAAGATTTTGGGCTTAATTTGATCAATCCCGCAAGAAAGGCCCAAGACAGTTTCTGTCCGCTGACTTTAGGGGCATTTTCGTCCATGAAAACGTCTGAACTGGGTTTCGATCAAAAAACGAAAGTTGTAAATCTTGGAGTTAGCTTTCCAACGGCTACTCATTTGCCTCAAACTGAGCTCTGGATCAAAAGTTATGGCAAAAATACAGAAGGGTCGCCAAATCTGGAAACAATTGGAGAAACTTCAAGGTGAAGTGACACGTGAGGGCTGTCTGGCGCGCGCGCATGGCTAGCCCCGACTCCCCCTGGGCACCCATGTCAATGGCTTGTGCGCTCAGGGTGTTGCTTTCAGGCCCCAGGTTGACAGTGCCCATGTGTGGCTGGGTGGCATGCCCGACTGGCGCTGGGCGCCCATGCGGCAAGCTTGGCGCCCCACCTGGTTTGCCTTGCGCCCCATGTGCTCCAGTGCTTCAACGCCTCTTGACATGTCTTCTTGCCTTGAAATTCAACTTTGCTCCTTTGCTTCAAACTCTTGAAAATCAATCTTATGATGATAAAATTGACTCTTCAAGCTCTTCAATCACGATCATATTGGCTCCATTCTTCATCCAAATTGTCCTTGGAAAATATTTATGTAAATAATCATCCAAAAAGGCTCCAAAAAGGTACAAAATTGGTGATTTTGCACTTTTCTTCACTTTAGTACCTATAAACACAAATATACCAAATATAAGGCATAATCAAGCATAAAATACCCAAAAAGTATAGGAAAATGACCATAAAAAGATGCATAATGTTGGTCTGATCATATTTCCCCCACACTTAAGCTTTGCTAGTCCCTAGCAAACTAAGGTTAATCCTAAGAAAGCAAAAAATGTTAGTCCTAAACTAAACAACATATTGATTCCACTTTCGTAGGTGTACGTCGGCACTTAGCTCGTGACGCAAGCCTTTAAACCTTTATACGTCTATAAAGGAGGAATTATAGTCTCCTGAGGGTTTACTTAACTAGAACGATACCCACAAACATTATGTAAACATTAACTAGAGACATCAAACTTTAGAAAATAGAGTAGTTCTAACAAATTAAGAATTTAATCTACATTTTCTAATCAAATGCAAAATAAGTTAGTAAAAATACAGAGACCATAAGATTCAAATCAACTATGCACAAAACCACTCCAATCAATAATGTAGTTTCTAAGATCAACATACCTTGGATGAATTTGACAAAGAAAACTTACCATAGGCTTGTATTTACATCTATTTTCAAAGAGGAAGCAATATCATGGATATTCATCAAAGATTAGAATGGGCTAAAAAGGATGGCTTATTTTTAAGAAAGCAAGGTTACTAACCTTAGAAGTGTTCATGATTTAGGGGTTACTAACGCCCTTTTTCTTTTGAGGTTACTAACACTCATTTTTTCAAGAGGGACAATATTTCCACATTCCATGCCTCTTATCCTCTTTCCAAGGGTTAGTAACTCCTTTTGTTAAAGAAAAGAGTGAAACCAATGGATTAATTAATTTTTATTTTTTTATTTTTTTTATTTTTTTTAAGCAGAAAATATCTCTTCTCCTGTTTACATGAAAACACTTCTTTTTTTTTAAAAAAGATTTTAGCTACCCTTCATACCCCCACACTTAGTCTTTGACATATCCATGACATACTTCTATGAATGTACACAAGATTCAACACAAGTTCTAGAAGTAATGCACTTGTCAAAACATTTTTGGGTATGAAAAACCTTATTAATTACACTTCTTGATCAAAGAATGAGATTATACATAAGAAAATTTGAAAAATATTTTCAATGTATCCAAACCAAATTAATATTACAAAAGACTATACTCATGGAAATTAAATCAAAACTTAATAGAAATACAAAACAATTTTAAATTTTCTTCAAAAATTTTGAAAAATTTGTCTCTAATCAATAAGATAAAAAAGAAAATAGGATCTTGAAAATAGATTGATTCCTCCCCCACACTTAAAAGACACATTGTCCTCAATGTGTGATGTGCTAATAATTTGACAAAAAATTCAATGAACTCTTTTTGAAATTTTTGGAAAAGTAAGTGCAAAATGACAATTTGACTTATAAAGAAGAAATTTGGGTTCTAGACAAATCAAATAATCACTCACTAGCAACCAATAAACACAATAAGTGGGGTAATCCAATTAATTGAACACATGCAAGAATTAATTCACCAAGAAAGTCGGTGCTCAATCTAAGCAAATTAATCAAACATAGTATCAATCATAGCATCCAAACACTTAAGTCTTACATAAGATCCAAATAGAACAAATACAAATACAAATACAAATACAAATACAAATACAAATACAAATACAAATGCATGCAATGTCATGATAAAAATGCAAAACATAAAAGAGTTCATAACATATGACATCCTAAGGATAAGAATCAATGGCCTCCCCTTGGCCTCCTTTGGCCCATGGAATCACGTAGGGTGTCCTCCATTCTCTCCATATAAGCTCTCATTTCACTCCTATGTTGCCTCATCTCTCGAACCATAAGTTGTTGAAATTCTCTCATAGGAAGCTCTTGGAAATTTTCTTCATCAACTTCCAAGGATGGTTGTCTTGTCCCTTGTGATTGTTCAAGTCCTTGTGCATAAGTCCTTCTTTGCACATTGTACCAATGTACCTCATTGGCAATAACTCTCCTCCTTAAACCCAAATGACTTAAACAATTCACATCAATGACATTGTCTTCATTGTTGAAGCAATACTCACCATCGACTTCAACTTCTTCATTGACCAAAATCTTACTAATCAACAATGGGAAAACAAATGCCTTATCTTCATGTGAAGAATGAACCACTTCCCACATCCTTGAGAGTAACAACCTAGCCATTGGTATTCCATTACAATTACCTAATCCATGGCAAAGCTTGTCTACAATATAGAAGTCTTCAATGCGAAGCTTATGCTTGTTACTACTCCTAGGAATGACATTATGATGCAACAAGTAACATACAAGTCTATCCCTTGGTTCCATATACTTGACTCTTACCTCTCTATTCCCTTGGCTATCCATACCAAGAGGAATGTCAAACCTCCTTAAAGCACCATCCCTTTTCCATGTGCTCTCGGTGGCGGTCCTTTGCTCTCCATTAACATAAGTAAAATAGAACATACTACCCTCATTGTTCAAATCAAGTAAACGGCACAAGTATTCCTCATCAACTACAATGTACTTACCTTTGACCATTGTGTTGATGGTGTAGGAATAACCTTCACGCTCCTTGTCCATGTTGGCATAGAATTGCTTTACCAAATTGGGATAGTAGTGTCCATCTACTTGAAGAAGTGATCCCCAACCTCTATTGACAAACAATGGGCTAACTCCAAGTTCTTGATCAATGTTGGTTGGAAGCACTTTTTCTATAATGAAAGAGTTGTGATATACCTTGCTTCATACCACTATTGACATTCATTATCAACAAATATGGGTGGCGGCACACTAAGGAAAGGTAGTTTGGCGGGTTCCTCCTCAATTGGTGCGGCTTGGGATGTTGATGCTCTTGCTCTCACTCTTCTTGACATTTTCTCGAACACTTGGTGGGTACTAGGTTATCTTGTAGGGTTTCTTAAAAAAAAAACTTTCTTTAAGATCAAATGTAGCACTCCCCAATGCTCTAAAATGCTCCAATCAACTTCCAAACTATCTCCTATCTCCCTTCTAATCACTCTAAACAAGAATCCAAAGAAAACAACCACTTTCCCAAAACTTGAAAATTTGAAAAATTGATGGATTTGATGGAAAAAGTGTTGGATAATCTAATGGGCAAGTGTTTGAGGTGATAAAAAGATGAAAGAAATGATTTGTAAGTGATGAAGTAGTGAAATTTGAAAATTAAAGTGAGTGAATATGTGAATGTAGGTAAGAGAAAAGAAAATTGAGTGGGTTTTGGATGAAGGTGGGTGTTGAAGGGTTTGAAGTTGGTGTTGGGTGGTATTTATAGTGTTTGAGATGGGTGATGGGTTGTAAGTGTTGAAGGGCTCGGCATTGGCATAGGTGCGTGGCGCTGTCCGCGAACAGCCCTCGGCACCTGGGTGCCCAAGCCATCTGGCTGGGTGCTCCGACAAAGCGCCTGGGCGCCTGGCCAGCGTCGGCCTCCAGCGCTGGCCTTAGCGGCTGGGCGCTGGGGCTGTCCAGCTGGGTGCCCAAGCTTGCGGCATGGGGCTCCAACTGGGATCGGGCTTGGCTCCTCATTTTTGCTTCCAATTGCAATTTTTGCTACCAAACTCAATTCCGACTTCAACTCAATTACCATCCAAAAATCTTACCATATTCCAAATTTCTTCAATCCAAAAACACTTTATTTTCACTAAAAATTCCACTTGATGACCATCAAAAGATTGACCTTATGTTCTTATCACTTAAGAGTCTATATGTATGAGATGCATGAGACAATTGTACAATGATAATATGCATGGAAAAAAAATTCAATCCAAGAAAATTAATTGATATGCATCAATCAATCAATCAAACATAGGAAATTAAATGAGATTGAAGTTCAAGAAAGCTTCTCTATTTTTGCAAAGTGTAAGCTTCAATTGCTCTTCATGTGTGCTTCCTTTCCTTGTCTCCATTGCTTGATTGATTCCCTTGAATTGAAAATGCAAAATGCCCTATAACTTAGAAAAAGAAAATTCAAAAGAAAAGGATAGATGTTAGTGTATTGGGTTGCCTCCCAATTAGCGCCTTCATTTAATGTCTTTGGCTAGACATCCTCGTGGACTATTCTCCATTGGGGAAGGAACGTTGAGTGTGCTCCTTCAAAAGTTCCACTGTGATGTTGAGAGTGTCACTCATGGCTTTGAAAAGTTCAATTATAGCTCCATCAATTTTGAGTAACTTCTCTCGAGCTTCCTTCAATTCTTTGTTGATATTTTCTCGCGTGTTGTTGGAAATTTTGCCTCCTTCTCCAAGCTTCTCTTTGTTCTTCTTCTTGATCCAACTTGGAGGTGCAATTGCTTGAGTCAAAGCTTCCAATGCTTCATATGCGTCCTTCACAGTACGATCACACAAGGGTATGTTGTTGATATTATCCACAAGAAGTTGATCATCGACTTCTAATCCTTAATAGAAGCACTCGATCAAAACTTGTTGTGAAATGTCATGTTGAGGGCAATCCGCACAAAGTTTCTTGAATCTCTACCAAACTAGGTGGAAATTCTCATCCTTGCGTTGTCGAAAGCTTGTAATCCTTTGCCTCCCCTTTGAAAGTTGCTCACTTGCCATGGTTGAAGATGTTGTACCTAACTCTTTCTTTACCCACTTTTTCACTACACAAACAAAATCATTAGTTTTCAAAGATAAATTCGATGAAAGTTTGGGATGAATTTCATCACCATCAAACTCCATTGTCAATGAGCCATCAAAAACATCTATTTTGGTGTGAGAAGTCCTTAGGAAAGGCCTTCCTAATAAAAGAGGGCATTGATCCTTTGTAATTTCTCCTTCCATTTCCATAACAAAAATATCAATAGGAAAAATTAAATGTTGCACTTTAATCAAAATATTCTCTAGCACACCCTTGGGATGTACCAAAGATCCATCGGCCAATTGAAGAACAACATCAGTATATTTTAAAGGACCAATTTTTAAAGTTTGATAGAAAGAATAAGGCATGACACTTAAAGATGCTCCTAAGTCAAGCATAGCATTATCAATGATAGTATTTCCAATTGAACAAGTAATAGAAAACATACCAGGATCCTTGCATTTTGGAGGTAAATGTCTTTGCAAAAAAGCAGAAACTGTTGCTCCAACATTCAACTTACCTTGCAACCTTTTCTTGTTTGTACACAATTGCTTAAGAAGCTTTGCATACCTTGGCACTTGTTGAATCGCATCAAGAAGTGGGATGTTGACCTCGACCTTTCGAAAAATATCCAAGATTTCTTGATCTTCATCTTCTTTCATTGATTTCATTGACTTGGTTGGAAAAGGTTCCTTCTTTGAATCCAATTGGGGCTTGACCACAGAAGTTTCTTTGGCTTTGGTTTCATCATCTTCAATCTTGATCTCCTTCACTAGCACATGCAATTCTTCTTCTTTCTTACTTGTCCCTTCATCCATTGTAGGCTTTGTTGGATATGGTTCTTCCAATTCCTTTCCACTTCTCAAGGTAATAACATTCACATTTTCCTTAAGGGGCAATTTGGGTTGAGATGGGATCTTGTTTTGGCCTTGTGCTTTGAGCTCACTCACATCACTTGCCAATTGACCTAATTGCTTCTTGATGATCTCCATGGTCTCCTTCATTTGTTGCATTCCCTCAGAATAGTGTGAAGATTGCCTTGGATAGTTGTTTGGCCTTGCTTGGTAAGCACCTTGGTTCCCATAAGAATTGTAGCTTCTTGGAAATGGTTCTTTCTTCCTTTGAAATCCCTCTTGCATTTCTAAAGCATTGACTTCTTCAACATCTTCTTCGACCAAACTAGGGCACTTACCGTGTGATGTCCTAATGAACAAATTATACAAACCTTTGACAAACTTGATAAGTTCGATTTGACCAAATCAGTGAGCAAAGCAATTTGTTGATTTGCTTCTTCAATTCGTTGCTGCAATGTAGAGGAATGGGTTGAGACTTCATTGATTCTTCTAATGTTTCCATCTCTTTGTGCACAACTCTCTCGGGTACCAAATTGTTGTGTGTTGACGGCCATATTTTCAATCAAAGTCCAAGCATTGGTGGGAGTCTTGTCGATGAAAGCCCCTCCACTTGCAGAATCTATGGAAGATCTATCCAATGGGAGTAAACCCTCATATAAATACTGAATAAGCAATTGTTGAGGAATTTGATGATTTGGACAACTTGAGCACAACCTCTTGAAACGTTCCCAAAACTCGTACATAGTCTCGCCTTGGGATTGCTTAATTCCACTTATCTCCTTTCGAATGCTTGATGCTTTATGAACAGGAAAGAATTTCTCCAAGAACAGCTTCTTAAGGCTCGTCCAAGAAGCGATTGAACCACTAGGCATGTAGTACAACCAATCCTTTGCACAATCCATAAGGGTAAAAGGAAAAGTTCTAAGTTTAAATTGCTCCTCAGAAATACCTTGCATCTTCATAGATGAACAAACAATTTGAAAATCTGTGACATGTCGATGTGGATCTTCTCCAGGCATACCATGAAATTTTGACAATAATTGAATGAATCCAGACTTGATCTCAAAATTTTCTTTATTGGTTGGATATTGAATTGCTAAGCGCTGTGTAGTCACATTTGGGGCAGCAAGTTCCCTCAAAGTCCTATTGTTGTTGTTTTCTTCGGCCATGTTTTCTCTTGGGAGTTGTGATTCCAAACTTGAAGAAGAAGTGGTGGAACGTGGAGAGCTAGCTTGAGAACTTGGTGTTGACGAATCTTCTCCTTGCTCTCTAGGCAAATTCTCCTTCCTTAGTGCAAAGAGTGTACGTTCAGGCTCAGAATTGAATACTAAGTCTTTAGTACCACTACTCCTTGTATTTGACATACAACACCTAGAAAGAACTTAAACGAAAAATTCAACAATATCAAGTAACTAAGAAAAATAAAAAGCAAGGAAAAATTAACTAAACTAAAAATTGAAAAGAAAAATAACGAAAAATATAAAGGATAAGGGTAAGAAATTCTTAAGTAATAATTTGCCTTCAATTACTTGAACCTTCCCCGGCAACGGCGCCAAAATTGTGACCGGTCGTTGATCAAATCACAAGATAAAGCCCCACAAACCAATAACTACCAGCTAGGGCAAGTAGGGGTCGAATCCACAGGGAAGGTATGATCGAATCAAAGATAAATCTTACAAAAGAAAACCTCACCAAAAAGAGATTTTTATGGATTTTTGAATTATCAAATAAAACTAGAAAACAATAAAAGAAATCTAAACTAAAGATCTAGAAAAGAGTTTGAGAAAAACAATGAATAAAAAGCATACTTCTTCTCCTTTAGGCAACTATTTTGATCAAGTGAATCATGGATCATAGACACTAAACATGAATTTGACTTAAATTGCAATCAATTAAGAATCATACATTATCCCAAATCGATATATAGCCTAAGACGTAGACATCAATTTTCAATGAAACAAAGTGATCCTCTTAATATCTTAAACAACTCCATTTGAATAAATGGCCCGGAACATGCTCCTGATGCTGCAACATATTCCAACATGCTAGGCAAATCAATCTTGCTACTAGCTAAAATCAATTCCTAATGTACTATTTTAGGTACCACCTCAACATAGCACAAGCATTAAGATTTTATTATCCACATGTCTGATAAATCATAACCAAACTTGACTACATCAATTTCCATCTCGGCCTAAAGATTTTAACAAGGTTTGATATCCAAATGAATCTAGAACTTCTAGTTCAATTGTCACTTGTGACCAACATCGACTTAACTTAAGCCAACTTGTATCTAACTATAGTATTCATATTATCAAGATAAGCTGCGCACACAAATCAATCAAGATATGAACACATAAGATGAAGTATAGAGATAAGAAACATATTCAAACGGAAAAAGCTCAAATTATTAAGAACAAAAGTCTCACCATAGATTCATTGATCAAAAATACCTAAGGAAAAGAAGTATAAAAGGTTTAGCTACTCATGGGAGGTAGGCGGCTGCCTCCTCCTCAAAATCGCAAAACCTAGAGAAAAGATGTGTAAAGTGTGTTATGATATGTTAGGTTAGGTGTGTTTCTAGGGTTTTAGACTTAAGAGGGTATTTATAGAGGGTGACTTAGTGTTAATTTAAAGCTAAACAAACCCTAAGGACGTGCTGGGCTTCAATCCAAGTCTTCAAGCTAATCCAAATAAAATTTTGGGCTTAATTTGATCAATCCCGCAAGAAAGGCCCAAGACAGTTTCTGTCCGCTGACTTTAGGGGCATTTTCGTCCATGAAAACGTCCGAACTGGGCTTTGATCAAAACACGAAAGTTGTAGATCTTGGAGTTAGCTTTCCAAAGGCTACTCATTTCCCTCAAACTGAGCTCTGGATCAAAAGTTATGGCAAAAATACAGAAGGGTCGCCAAATCTGGAAACAATTGGAGAAACTTCAAGGTGAAGTGACACGTGAGGGCTGTCTGGCGCGTGCGCATGACTGGCCCCGACTCCCCCTGGGCGCCCATGTCAATGGCTTGTGCGCTAAGGGCGTTGCTCTCAGGCCCCAGGTCGACAGTGCCCATGTGTGGCTGGGTGGCATGCCCGACTGGCGCTGGGCGCCCATGCGGCAAGCTTGGCGCCCCACCTGGTTTGCCTCGCGCCCCATGTGCTCCAGTGCTTCAACGCCTCTTGATATGTCTTCTTGCCTTGAAATTCAACTTTGCTCATTTGCTTCAAACTCTTGAAAATCAATCTTATGATGATAAAATTGACTCTTCAAGCTATTCAATCACGATCATATTGGCTCCATTCTTCATCCAAATTGTCCTTAGAAAATATTTGTGTAAATAATCATCCGAAAAGGCTCCAAGCAGGTACAAAATTGGTGATTTTGCACTTTCTTCACTTTAACACCTATAAACACAAATATACCAAATATAAGGCATAATCAAGCATAAAATACCCAAAAAGTATAGGAAAATGACCATAAAAAATGCATAATTTTGGTCTGATCAGTAACGTATGTGAAAATTCTCAAATAAGGGCTATGTATCACACTTAATTTCCAATTGATACCAGGACCTTATTTGAGCATTTTCAACTACGTTACGGCTCTATTGAACCAAATTCAAAGTATAGACCCTAAATCGAGCATTTTCAAATACATCATGGTCCTATTTAACTAAATTAAAAGCATGGACCCTAAATTGAGATTTTTGGGTGAATAAGATTTCTCTTTTAACTGTCAACTAAGTTAAAATTGTGAAAATATCTCTTTCTATCTGAGATTCCTCTAGCAAGCAAGAAACAACTATAAGCAATCTCAGATAATTTAAAATAAAATTGACTTCTCTTTTATCTTTCTTTGTGCTTTTTTTTTTTTTCTAAATTTCTTTTTTCTTAATGATTTAAGTTTAAGATGTTGACAAATACTACATTTTTTAATTAATTAATTATTTAATATTTAAATATATTCCTAGAAGGACACATGTACCCTTTGAACCATGCATGTGCAGTTTGTTAAACTCCATTGACAGTGGGCCTGATAATAGAACTGTAAACGAGGCGAGCTCAAACATGAACTAGTCGTGTTCGTGAACATTTTGCTTGCTCGAGCTCGGCTCGTGTTCGTTTAAAATTTTGATAGGGTTTTCGAGCTTGTGTTCGTTTATGAATGCAGTGTTCATGTTTATGTTTGGTTCGTTTAAATGGACTTGTTCGTGAACAATAAGCGAACGTGTTCATAAACACTAATTGAGTCGTTCACGAATAAATATCATTAAAACTTAATTTCTAATGAAATATTTCTAATAAAATCAAAATATTATTTGAAATAAAAAAATATAATAACATATAATGTTATTATAATCTTAATTTACGAACATAAACGAGGTATAAACGAGCTATTAAACGAACAATAAACGAATACTAAACCAGTATTAATCGAGCATGTACGCAAACATAAACAAACCGAACACCCATTGTTCAATCTCGGCTCGTTTATAAACGAACACTAAAATTTTATTCGAGTTCGTTCGTTTATCTAATCAAACGAATATAAACGAGTCCTAAATGAACGCGAACATGAATTGTTCGTTGAACACCCTGTTCATCTTCATCCGTACCAATAAAAAGAATTAGTGAGAACATATCTTTTTTTTTATTATTTATTTATTAAAGGTGAGTCATAGTTATTAAAACCGGTCCGGACATTGACCTGCTCAAGTCTCCGAGTCACGATGTAGACACCCGTTTTTGTCCTATATCCTTCAATTTAAATCAATTTATATCTTAATGGGTATTAGGGTCACCTAGGGGCATTTCGGTCATTTTCGCACTAAGGGCATTTTGGTCATTTATACACTCAGTGGCATTTTGGTCATTTTTAAGTCCACTTTTGATTTAGATTAGCTAATCCATTTTTTTAGTCATCTAGTTTGCATTTGAAAAACCCAAAAAATCTTAATGTACACATTTGGCATTTTTTGCATATTTCATGACTTAGTTTCATTTAGTAATTTAGCATTGTTGCATTTTAATCATGTAGTTTAAACTCAATCTAGTTCATTGGTTAATTAACACTCAATTCAACAGTTAGTTAGACATGCATAGGTTGGATTAACACAAAAAAAAAAAATAGAAATTAGAAAATCACAAAAAATTTTCATTTATGTTTCAACATACACATTTTATAAAAAGTACTCTTTATTTAAGCTGCATTTAGCATATTCCATTTAGTAGAAGTTGCATTTGCATAAAGGATTCAAACAAATCATGTTCGTTCATTACATTGTTCATACATATACTCTGCAAATTTCATTTTCAGCTTTGAATTGGCAATTTTCCTAGTAGCTAAGGATCTCGTTTGCATGCTTTCTTCTTTCGGCTTTGCTTTTCCCTTTCCTCGTTATCAGTTGCCTTTTATTATGCTTGTTCTTGAGCCATGCTACCAATGTCCAAAGATAACAAAATTGACTAGCAGGCTTAAGGCCATCAAAATATCAAAATCACAGACTATGTAATTGTCAAAACCAGCTGCAAAAGGCAAGCAAACCAGAAGAATCAAGATCGCAGCATCATCACTTTCGAATTTTGAAAACCATATTCAGCAACATGCATTTCCAGAGGACTTCAGGCAAGCATTTCAACAAAGTTTACACCCATGAACCTGGAATACAATCAAGAAAGCAAGCAAATATCAAGCAAGACACGAGAACAGCGCATCAACAAGGGTAGTAATTCAAGAAAACAGGTGAGGATGATCAATATGTTCATGGCAATGTACACATAGAAAAAAAGGGTCCAAAACAGATGAGCTCACAAGAGCCGCAAAGTAAGGTAAGCAGTTCATAGAGGAGCAAATATATGACAGTTTGGCAGGGATGCACAACAGAAAGGAATGCTGCAATCAGACACCAAAAAGAGCGAACAAGGCATTGAGACAATGATGGAACAATTTCTTTTCAAATAGGTTCCATTCAGTAAAGATTGACTCGGGACATTTGATCGGTCGTCAGCAATCATAAAAATAAATATCCCAACAATTACTAACTAAGAATAGCTAGGGCAAGTAGGGTCGAACCCACAGAGAGATCGATATTTCCTTTTCTTAGAACAAAACAGAATAATAAAGAGAATTTTGAAAAAGAGTTTAAAATTAAATCTAACAAACAATAAAATTAACTAAGAAAACAATCAAGAAAATTAAAGAAAACAATTAATTAAAAAACAGTGAATATTATGAGAAATCAATTAAATAGAAACCTCCAACATAGAATTAATCTCCCTCTTGAAAAAAATAACATGGATCATTGATATCTAATAATTATGAGAACCTTGAATAGCCTGTCGGATTTAAATCCTAAACTACCTTAATTAGATAAGATTACCGGTCAAAGTCAATCTATCTCTTTTATTCTTTCAGCAATCAATTACTTTTTCAGGGTCTAAAGATCACTTAGGAACAAAGCATTAAGAACATGTAATTTAATAACAAGCACAACGATCAATTTCTCACCCATTGATTCTTTTCTCTCTTGGATGGAGGGTTAGTTCTCATCCAATTGCTATATAAAATTAAGCTGGAGGGTCAATTCTCAACTTAATCTAGCTAATGCTAACTCAATCTATCATGATAGTGTCGACCCCATCAATCAAAACAAGCAACATATAATTCATATAGAGATCCAAGAAATACCCAAATAAATTCTCATATATAAGCACAAAATCTCACCATGGAATAAGTCAAGAGATCAATTAAATTCTACATTGGAGAAAAGAAAGGATTACTCACTCATGAATTGTGTGAGCATCCACAAATAAGAAGAATAAAACTTATCTATGGACAAAGAAGAGAAGGGGGCGGCGGCTCCTAGGGCTTTCTCCTCCAAATCTACAACTTAACAATATATCTTATGAGAATAAAAATTACACACATAAATCTAGACCCAAGGTGGCTATTTATAGTGGAGAATTAACCAAAGAACTCCTATTAGACTTAGGAAAAGGCTCTAGACGGTTTTGGGGCTGACTTGGTGTCCAAATTGGATTAAAAGTCTTCTTAGAGTAGAATCCAAGTCAAAATAGGATTATGGAATTTTCTGGATTTCTACAGAAACTTCAACGGCAAATTCGGGCTTAAAAACGGCAGAACTGGGCTTTGGACTTCAAAGGAAAGTTGTAGATCTCGGAGTTAGCTTTCCAACGGCTACTCATGGGCCTAAAACGGACATCTGAGCAGAAAGTTATAATCTTTCTACCGAGAATGCACTTATTCCTACTCCAAATAGGACTAAATATGGGAAATTACGGGATTTAGATATTTCCTTGGATATAGGCCACATAAATTGGAATTCTAACTCCAATTATGGGCTTATATGGGCTGAGTATTATCCTATATAAAATATCCAAAAATCGATAAAATATCCAAAAATCCTTAACTTCCGAGCTTCTTCGTGGCTTGGCTTCAATCCTTTGCAAATAAGCTCCAATCTTCAATTCTTGCTCCTTGAAATAATTCTTCAATGATCTTCAAGTCTTCAAATTATCTTCAAGAAATCTTCAAACACGAACTTTGCATCTCCAAATCTATACTCAAAATCACTTTGCTAACATTTGTGTAAAAAGTCATCAAAATAGCTCCAAAAGTAGTGAAAATAAGAAAATTCTCAATTTCATATCTCGCCAAGAATAAAAACACAAATACTTATAAAATAGGATAAAAATGCATATAAAAGTGGCAAAAAGTATAGAAAAATAGCTATAAAAATATGCATAATTTTGGCTCGATCATATTTTCCCCCACACTTGAACTTTGCTAGTCCCTTAGAAAAATCAATGTAAGTTTAATCAAAAATCAAATTTTCAAAAGATCAATCTGACTTCATTCATATATCAAAGAATCAATTTAATCATGAAATCAAAATAGCAAAGAACATCAATAATACTTAATCCAAAGATCAATCAATAGAAAGCATTATCATTCTTAAGTAGCCATAATCAAAGTAGCTCTAATCACTTACCATCCTTCACTTCTAGAACTACTTCTCTCTATAGACTTGCATCTTCATCTTTCTCTTCATTACTCAAAAGATTACAATATCATAAATAAATCAAGGGTTCATGTGGGTTATGATAGTTTTTCAAGGGTAATTGATTTTAGAAAACTGAGGTTACTAACGTCTAAAGTGTTCATGCTTAGGGGTTACTAACACCCTTTATTTTAATTTTGAGGCTACTAGCACTCTAGAAGGACTCCTTCTATAATTAAAGAGGGACAGTATTTCTGTTGATCCATGCCTCTTATCCTCTTCCCAAGGGTTACTAACTCCTTTTTTAAAGAGAAAAGTGACAACAATGGAGATTTTTTTTTAAACAGAAAATATCTCTTCTCCTCTTGCATAAAATCACTTCTTTATGAAAAAAAATTTAATTGCCCTTTATATAGATAGTCCCCCACACTTATTCTTGATAAATCTATAACATGTTTTCTTAATTGTAACTTCAATCAAGATTCAACACAAGGTCTAGAAATAGATAATCATAAAAGCAATGAATAATAAGATCATATCACAAACTTCAATTATACCTAATTCTAAGAAATCAAAACTTCTTACTATAAATTAATCGAAGAATAAAGCATTATTAAAAATTCTAAACATTCATCAATCATAATTAAATCAATAGCTCAATATATGCTTGAAAAATCAAATAGTTTGAAAAATCATCAAAATTTATACTTCAAAAATCAATTTTTCGAAAATTTTTGCAAAATTTGGGGAAATATGAACAATCTAAAAACAACCCAAATCCTATCCTAGATTCTCATGCAAATACTATCATATGACTCAATTCTCAAGCAATAACCCTATCAATTATTCACCCCCCCCCCCCCCCCCACACTTAAAATTCACATTGTCCTCAATGTAAAAGCAATCATAAAATCAAAGCATGCAAAATAACTTACCAAAAATAAAAGTTAAGGTTCATGAAACATACCTGGGCGGCTTTGATGAAGATAATTACTCAAACAAAAAGACAATAAAAATTAAAGTGATAGGAAAATAAAACTAGATAGTTGATTAATGAAACTTGAAAAATAAAGACATAAGATAACTTAGAAAATTAAAAATAAAGCATAAACTAAATAACTAAACCTAAAATAAAACCCTAAATCTATAAAACATAAATTTAAATTAAAAACCCTAATTCTAAACCTAAATTGGTTTAGGAATAGCCTTCTCCAATAAATTGAAGAGGTTTTCCAAATTCCCAATTATACTATCAAAATCCTCTCTTAGACTAGCAACTTGATCACTTAAATCCTTAAATTGAACAAGAAAAGGATGAGGTTCTTTCTAATTGTCCTTCTCTTGATTCACCTCCTCTTCTCCTTCCTTATTCTCATCACTCGAAGCAGAAGCAATAATTATAATATCATCTTCACCTTGACCTTCTTCATGCAACGGATCTCTTGGTCCAATTGGAGTTTGAGATTTATCCTTCAATTCTTCCAAGGTAAAAACAGTAGCAATTGGTGCAGTTCTTGGTTGATTAGATGAAGAAGCATAAAAAGGATCATGAAACCGTTGAGGAAAAGGGGCACATCGCATAGAAGGTCTATAGGGTGGCCTATAGGGCTTGGTGCGATACCCATCAATCCTTGGCATAGGGAAAGGCTTGCTCCAAGGTGCAGCTTGAGGTCTAATTCTTCCATTAAAATTCCTTGGTTGGGAAAATCGATTTCCATAGGGATGCAAACGCTTTTCAAATTCCTTCTTAGCTCTTTCCTTTGATCTTATAACAGCTTCATGTGACTTGTTAGCTTTGTCCCAAAGAAATTGATAAATCATCCTAGCTTTGAAACCGGGCTTAGCCTCATTTTCATCCTTAGGTAGCAACGATATCATACTCAAGAGTTTATGGCAATCTTGGCGAAGAAAACTTCCTTGAAATTTTGGACCGAATTGAGAAGCTCCAATTCGATAAAATTGGCTCTTAAATTTCTTGAATTGAACTTCAAAATCCATGGTGGTGGTTGCTAGCATCATTGACATGTTGAAAGTAAGTAGGAGAAATCGAAATTGCTTCTTAGATTGAAGAGAATCGATATTAATCGACTTGCTTCTAGCCTTGTCGATTTGCTTCCTTCAAATCGACTTTGCTTTAGACTTAGTTTGGTATTGAGGTTGCAGTTTGAAAAAGTTTAGTTTGGAAAAAGTGCTTTTGAGAAGTGCTTTTTTAAATTGCGGTAGAAAAATGTAAATAATGTTTGGTATTGCTGTGAAAAAATGGGGTTGAAGGATAAAATGGCTAAAAAGGATATGCTAGTTAAAAAAGAAAGAGAAAAATTATTAGGGGATTTTAGTCATTTAATGTCCAAAAGCACTTTTGAAACGCAAAAGCACCTAAGGATTAGTTTCTCGGGTTGGCTTGGCTTTTGCTTTCAAAATCAGCTTTTGACACAAACCAGGATTTATTTGGTATTGCGTTTGGGTTCAAAAGCAGCTTTTTTTTATCTCCAAACGCAATGCCAAACCAGGCCTTAGTCGACTTCTCTTCCCAATAATTGCTTCTAACCGAATTTTTAAGCTCTCTAATATTGCTTCTTGTGTTTGATGAATAAAGAAGAAGGATAGAGTGCCTTTATATAGTGATCAAGTTATAATCCTAAGAGGTTTTAGTTAGAGTAAAAAGTAAGAAACATACTTTGATTAGGAATACATTACCTATATGGAAAAGGTGTTGTTGTTGGAAAGCAATTAGGAACTCAATTTCCTAGTCAAGATAAGAAATTAAAATCCTAATACACTTTGCATGGGAATGGCGCGGCAATTGCATGGCATCTTCCTCTTAGCTCCGGGCTTGGTGCGGCATAGTCCTAGTGTAGTCGGGACATGGCCGGATGTGGCGCGGGTCGAGGGCGAGCAGGGGCCTGGCGATGGCACGGGCTGCGGTGCACATGTCTCGGGTGCAGCCGGCTGTGGCTGGGGTCGCGCGGGCTAGGGCGCGGGACGTGGTCCGGGGCTGGCGCGGCATGGAGCGGAATGGTTGGGCTGGAGTACATGAAATGGCTCGGTGATGACCGGGCTATGCTTGTTGCGGTGCGGAGCTTGGCCTGGCAATGGTGCGGTAATGCCGAGCAATGGCCGGGTCAAGGCTTGGTGTGGAGCGGCATGGCCAAGCCATAACCGGCCATGCATGCTAACCATCCAGGTTACTACTGGTCATGCATGGTCTATGGCTTGGTACTTTTTATTTCTTGGATAAAAATTCATAAAACCTTAAAAATAAAAACTAAAAATTAAAATTGGGTTGCCTCCCAATAAGCGCTTGTTTAAAGTCATTAGCTTGACTCTTCCTTTCTTCGACTTCAAATTGGAAGATAAATGGGATCCTCCAACTCAATTTCTTTAATCAATGCTATTGTCAATGGCTCGAAGTAAGGCATCAGTCTTTGTCCATTAACTTTAAATTGATTCTCATTAACTAGATTAATGATTTTCACGGATCCATTGGGGTAAACTTGTACTACTTCAAAGGGACCTCCCCATTTTGATCTTAACTTTCCATGGTGCTTAATTGAGCTTGTAAACAACAAAACTTTCTGACCTTCATGGAATGTTCTCCTTAATATTCTCTGATCATGCAGAGCTTTGGTCTTTTCCTTGTAAATTCTTGAATTCTCATATGCTTCATTTTTTATTTCTTCAAGCTCTTGCAATTGTAACATCCTTTGAATTCCAGCTTTGTCAAAGTTAAGATTGCATTGCTTGACTGCCCACCATGCTTTGTGTTCTAATTCCACAGGTAAATGAGATGGTTTTCCAAACACAATTCTGTATGGGGACATACCTAGAGGTGTCTTATAAGCTGTACGATAAGCCCATAAAGCATCTTCTAGTCGCATACTCCAATCTTTTCTTTGAACATTGACTGTCTTCTCCAAAATTAGCTTCACTTGACGGTTAAAGATCTTGGCTTGACCACTAGTTTGAGGATGATATGAAGTAGATACCCTATGGTGTACTCCATATTTTTCAACTAGTGCTTGCACAATCTTGTTACAAAAGTGAGTTCCACGATCACTGATAAGGTATCTTGGTATTCCGAATCGATGATGAATATTATTCCTCGAGAATTTGACTACTATCCTTGCATCATCTTTCTCCGTAGCAATAGCTTCAACCCATTTGGAAACATAATCCACAGCTAGAAGAATGTAATACTTCTTATCTGATGTAGGAAAAGGTCCCATGAAATCAATTCCCCATACATCGAAGACTTCAGCAACGAATATAGGTGATTGAATCATTTGATTTCTTTTCGATATACCTCCAACTCTCTGACATTGCGGACAGACTTTGCAATATTCATAAGAATCTTTGAAGAGTGTAGGCCAATAAAATCCACAATCTAAGATCTTTCTTGTGGTTTTCTTGTGTCCAAAGTGGCCTCCACATTCATCATCGTGGCAAAACTTCAAAACAGATTGAGTTTCATTATCGGGGATACATCATCTCATGACTTGATCGGATCCTTGCCTCCATAAGTACGGATCATCCCATAGATAATACTTGGCATCACTTATGATTTTCAATTTTTGTCCTCTGCTAAGATCTGAAGGTAGGCGACGAGCAACTAAGTAATTGACAATATCAGCATACCAGATAAGTTGAGAAATCGCAAACAATTCTTCTAAAGGCAGTGCTTCATTAATTTCGATTTCTTCCTCCTTGCCTTCAGTTCTACTTAGGTGATCGGCAACAACATTTTCGACTCCTTTCTTGTCTCTTATTTCGATATCAAATTCTTGAAATAACAAAAGCCATCGCATAAGCCTAGCTTTTGCTTCTTTCTTTTTCATTAGATATCTCAATGCAGCATGATCAGAGTAGATTATCACCTTAGATCCTAGAATATATGGTCGAAACTTCTCCAGAGCAAAGACAATGGCAAGCATCTCTTTTTCTGTGGTAGTATAGTTCTTTTGAGCAGCATCTAGAGTTCTTGAAGCGTAATAGATAACATGAGGTACCTTGTTAACTTTCTGACCTAGAACAGCTCCAATAGCTACGTCACTTGCATCACACATGATCTCGAACGGTAGTTTCCAATCAGGTGGCTTCACAATTGGAGTGGTGGTGAGGGCAGTCTTCAATTTGTCAAATGCTTCTTTGGAATCATCTCCAAACTTGAACTCTACATCCTTCTGAAGTAATCTACACATGGGTGTTCAGATTTTTGAGAAATCCTTGATAAATCTTCTGTAGAATCCAGCATGGCCTAAGAATTAACAGATATCTTTGACACATGTTGGATATGGCAGGTTCTGTACTACGTCAACTTTGGCTTTATCGACTTGCATCTCTTCTTTGGAGACTACATGGCCTAGAACAATGCCTTGTTCTACCATGAAGTGGCATTTTTCGGCATTCAATACCAATTTGGTTTCAACACGCCTTTTCAAGATGAGTTCTAGATTATTGAGGCATTGATTGAAGTTGTTTCCATAAACTGTGAAATCATCCATGAAAACTTCCATCTTGTCTCCCACATAATCTTGAAAGATGCTCATCATACACCTTTGAAAAGTTGCAGGTGCATTGCATAAACCAAAAGGCATTCTTGTATAGACATACGTACCAAAAGGGCATGTGAAAGTGGTATTCTCTTGATCTTCAGGTGCAATTGGAATATGAAAGTATCCAGAGTATCCATCCAGAAAACAGTAGTAGGCCTTGCAAGCTAATCTTTCCAACATCTGATTAATGAATGGTAGCGGAAAGTGATCCTTCCTTGTGGCAGCGTTCAGCTTCCTATAGTCAATGCATACTCTCCATCCATTATGTAGTCTTTGAGGAACTAGCACTCCTTCCTTGTTTTTTACGACAGTGAATCTAGACTTCTTTGGAACTACTTGGACTGGGCTGACCCATTTACTATCTGATATAGCATAAATGAGACCAGCTCCAAGTAATTTGAGAACTTCATCTTTGACAACTTCACCAAGATTTGAATTTAGTCTTCGCTGTGGCTGTCGAACTGCTACTGCATCATTTTCAAGTCGAATCCTATGCATGCATACAGTAGGACTTATTCCTTTGATATCAGCTACAGTCCATCCAATGGGTTCCTTGTATTCCTTCAAAACTCTGATTAGTTGTTCTTCTTGTAAATAATTTAATTTACTTGAAATAACAATAGGCAGGGTATCGTTGTCTCCAAGGAAAACATGCTTCAGGCCTTCAGGAAGTGGTTTCAGCTTGACTTCTGGAGGTTGAATGATAGATGGTAACGGCTTGGGTGTTGGTTCTAGGCTGATGTAGGAAATCGACTCCACATCTTCATCTAACGATAGTTCTTGGATAGTTTCTGCTATTTCTTCTGGCATCTTGATTTCTGCTTTCTCGACATCTTTTTGATATAAACTTTTGGTGAGTGTCACTTCAAGTTCATCTTCTTGGTTGAGTGCTTGTACTTCTTCGGAGTAAGTACCTATTGTGTCAATGGAAAAAATGGAATGAATTTCGGCAGGAGCTTTCATGACTTCATTTATGTTGAATACAATCGGCTTCCCATCGAATTCCATACTGATTGTTCCATCTTGTGCTTCAAACTTCATCCTTGCTGCGATCAGAAACGGTCTTCCTAACAGCAGTGGCAATTGAGGTAAATGAATGTCATCTTCACTCATCTTCAGGACATAGAAATCTGCAGGAAAAACAAAATCTCCTATCTGCACTAAAACATTCTCAACTAAACCTTCAGGCTTATGGTTAGTTCTATCAGCAAATTGGATAGTAAGATCAGTTTTAAGCAGAGGTTCTATTTTCAATTGCTTATAAACAGAGTAAGGCATTATATTAATCAAAGATCCATATTCACACATGGCATTACCCACCTCATTCTTTCCTATATTGCAAGGAATAGAAAAGGAACCTAAGCTATTGCATTTATGACGCAATTTCCTCTGATAAGCAGCATATTTTTCAACATACTTATTCTTATTATTGCATAATTCTCTGAGCAAAGTAGCATACCTGGGTACTTTGACTATTTCATTAACTAAAGGAATGTTTACCTCTAATTCCCGGATTAAATTGAGTTGTTGAGCAAACCTTTGAGGGAATGGTAATGGATCATACTTAGCTTGCATCCCCTCCATCCATTCTTCTTCTGATTGTTGATGTTCACTGTTTGTTGCGGCAGGTACATCTTCTTTGATCTCGATCGAAGTCTCCATATCTCTTTGTATTGGCTCATCGAATACATCAATTGATGGTGATGTATCAGGGAAAACAGGTGCTGGAGGTGAAGATGTCGCAGGTGATGATGGAATATCAAGTGATTCCAACTCTTGTGGATATCGATGTGGAGGTTCTCCAATTACATTGATCCCACATCCTTGTGTGTTTCCTCTCATATGTCCTTGCAGCACATATGGGGGAATTTGAGTAGAAGCTTGTGACAGGATATTCATGAAATTAGCAAACATCGTTGCTAAATTTCCACATTGAGTAGTTAATGAGGATATGGTGTGTTTGGTTTCATCTACGAACTCCTTCAGCTCCTTGCGGATTTCTGATATCTCTAATTCCTTTGCTGCGTTGGTTTCATTGGTTATGCCAAATTGATGGATGTTCTCTACCATAGTGTTGAGCAGCTTCCTTGCTTCTTTGGGAGTTTTGAATGTAAGGCCTCCTCCACTTGCAGCGTCGACATCGGTGCGATCCTCATAGATAAGCCCATCATAAAAGTGTTGGATCAAGAGTGCTTCGCTGATGTTGTGGTAGGGGCAACTTGCGCAGATCTTGTTGTATCTCTCCCAGTATTGGTGCCACTTTTCGCCTGGTAGTTGTTGACATGTGTTGATCTTTCTTTTGACATCAGCATGCTTAGCTTTCGGAAAGTATTTGTTTAAAAATACTGTTTCCATCTCCTTCTAAGATTTTATGGATTTTGGTGGTAATCTTAAGAACCAGTCTCTTGCTTTTCTTTCTAATGTCAAAGGAAAAGTTCGAAGTTTCACGTCCTCTTCAGGCATCCCAGTGATTGTAGCACACTTCAGAAAGAAACCTTGCAGATGTTCATGAGGATTCTCATGATATTCTCCTTGAAAAATCGGCAACATACGGATTACTCCTAGCTTCAATTTGTAAGACATATCCATAGCTGGATAGTCAATACAAAGGGGCAGCAATTCACAGTTGAAATTCAGCTCTCGTAACGTACGTGATTGCTCCATTGGATCTTTTCTGCAAAACAAAGATGATCAAGTGCAAATCTAATAGAAAATAAAATAAGAGAAAAAGAAAATTAAACACAATCTCCCCGGCAACGGCGCCAAAATTTATGATCGGTCATCAGCAATCATAAAAATAAATATCCTAACAATTACTAACTAAGAATAGCTAGGACAAGTAGGGGTCGAACCCACAGAGAGATCAGTATTTCCTTTTCTTAGAACAAAACAGAATAATAAAGAGAATTTTGAAAAAGAGTTTAAAATTAAATCTAACAAACAATAAAATTAACTAAGAAAACAATCAAGAAAATTAAAGAAAACAATTAATTAAAAAGCAGTGAATATTATGAGAAATGAATTAAATAGAAACCTCCAACATAGAATTAATCTCCCTCTTGACAAAAATAACATGAATCATTGATATCTAATAATTATGGGAACCTTGAATAGCCTGTCGGATTTAAATCCTAAACTACCTTAATTAGATAAGATTACCGGTCAAAGTCAATCTATCTCTTTTATTCTTTCAGCAATCAATTACTTTTTCAGGGCCTAAAGATCACTTAGGAACAAAGCATTAAGAACAAGTAATTTAATAACAAGCACAACGAGCAATTTCTCACCCATTGATTCTTTTCTCTCTTGGATGGAGGGTCAGTTCTCATCCAATTGCTACATAAAATTAAGCTGGAGGGTCAATTCTCAACTTAATCTAGCTAATGCTAACTCAATCTATCATGATAGTGTCGACCCCATTAATCAAAACAAGCAACATATAATTCATATAGAGATCCAAGAAATACCCAAATAAATTCTCATATATAAGCACAAAATCTCACCTTGGAATAAGTCAAGAGATCAATTAAATTCTACATTGGAGAAAAGAAAGGATTACTCACTCATGAATTGAGTGAGTATCCACAAATAAGAAGAAGAAAACTTATCTATGGACAAAGAAGAGAAGGGGGCGGCGGCTCCTAGGGCTTTCTCCTCCAAATCTTCAACTTAACAATATATCTTATGAGAACAAAAATTACACACATAAATCTAGACCCAAGGTGGCTATTTATAGTGGAGAAATAACCAAAGAACTCCTATTAGACTTAGGAAAAGGCTCTAGACGGTTTTGGGGCTAACTTGGATCCCAAGTTGGATTAAAAGTCTTCCTAGAGTAGAATCCAAGTCAAAATAGTATTCTGGAATTTTCTGGATTTCTACAGAAACTGCAACGGCAAATTCGGGCTTCAAAACAGCAGAACTGGGTTTTGGACTTCCAAGGAAAGTTGTAGACCTCGGAGTTAGCTTTCCAACGGCTACTCATGGGCCTAAAACGGACATCTGAACAGAAAGTTACGGCATTTCTACCGAGACTGCGCTGATTCCTACTCCAAATAGGACTGAATGCGGGAAATTACGGGATTTAGATATTTCCTTGGATATAGGCCACATAAATTGGAATTTTAACTCCAATTATGGGCTTATATGGGCTGAGTATTATCCCATATAAAATATCCAAAAATCCTTAACTTCCGAGTTTCTTCTTGGCTTGGCTTCAATCCTTTGCAAATAAGCTCCAATCTTCAATTCTTGCTCATTGAAATAATTCTTCAATGATCTTCAAGTCTTCAAATTATCTTCAAGAAATCTTCAAACACGAACTTTGCATCTCCAAATCTATACTCAAAATCACTTTGCTAACATTTGTGTAAAAAGTCATCAAAATAGCTCCAAAAGTAGTGAAAATAAGCAAATTCTCAATTTCATATCTCACCAAGACTAAAAACACAAATACTTATAAAATAGGATAAAAATGCATATAAAAGTGGCAAAAAGTATAGAAAAATAGCTATAAAAATATGCATAATTTTGGCTCGATCAGCATTCAAGGTTTAGCTTAGACAATTTAGCAAGAAATGTGCAGCTTTGAATTCAAACATAGCTTCATATGCAAACTAAGGTTCAGTTCAATAGTAATTCCATCAATTGCAAGCATTATACTCGACAAGCAGTCCGGAAGTGAAGGCAAGATAATGAATACAGTAATCCAAGATAACAGGGAAGTGCAAAATGGGATCGTGTAAATATCAAGTGAATTCAGTGCCAATAAGTGCAATGTAATCAAATTGTCAGAGAAGGTTCGAACTACCTTAGGCAAAATTCAACTAAAGGGCAATTCAGCAGCATTTTTAGACTCCACTTGCATGTAAATAGTGAAAAGAAGAAAGAAAATTACCAAGTTGTTAAGACTCCATTTAGCTGCTAGTGTTGAGCTGTTAGATGCTCGTTGGATCATTAAAGCCAGCCTCAGCCGCCACCTGCAGATTGAGGAAGACACACGTGAGAAGCAAAAGCAATACAAAGGAATTCAACAACTAAAATGCACAGTGAATCCAAGCCTTTAGTCAGTTACAGGGAATCTACCTTGAGAGAGGAAAAGATCCTCTGGCCAACTCATCAAGGCCACCTCACCTCCCACACGTGCACATGAATTGTTCTCCCTGATCCTATCTCAACATTCAGCGAATTGAGCTGTACAAGGGACAAAATTGGTTAGCTAAGAAAATGGAAGAAAAAGAAGAAAAAGGAAGGAAAATTAAAGCTAGCATGGGGGCGGTTCTGGGGATTCTTATCTTCAATTTTTCTTCTCTCTTCAAGGGGAGGCCGATCTTCTCTGGGAACTCTCTCTCATTCAAAAAACACTCTCTGGATTCTCTCACTGAAAAAAATTCAATCTCTCTCCCTTCCCATAAGGATTTTCTTCTTCTCAAACATAAAAAACAGAGACTAGGGACCTCTCTCTTGGGAAAAAAATTCTCTCTGACTCTCTCCATAGAACACATTGCATACTCACACTTAGGGCTGCCTAAAAGCCGACCGAACCGATTGAACCGACCGCACCGACTTCAAATGGTGCAAACGGTGCGGTGTAAACGGTGCAGTCGGTTTAGTCGGTTTGAGGCGGCGCTGCAAATGGTTTTTCGGGGTCGGTGGCGGTTTACTAATTAGTGAACTGACACCGACCGAAAAACCGACCTTTTATATATTTATATTAAATTTTTATTATTATATATATATATGAAATAAAATATAGTTTTAGTTTATAATTATTTTTATATATATGATTAATACTTTATTAGTTATAATAAACTAATAATCTACCTTATTATAACTAATATATATAATGATTAAACTAAAAATCTAACTTTGATACAATAAAAAACTAATAATCTATATAAACCGAAAACCGACTGAAAACTGATAAACCGAACTTATCGGTTTTATTGAGATTTCGGTCGGTTCTCAGTTATGTATATACCAAAATAAAAACCGAAAAAACCGACACCGACCGACACCGAAAAATGAACAGCCTTACTCACACTCGAAAATTTTTCCTCTTCACTAGAGAATCCAGAACACTCTTTTGCTCACCCACCTCACACTCGAAACACAGAAGCTCTTCACTCTTTCTTTCGAAAATTCCTCTCTCTCTAAAAATTGGAGGAAAACGAGGGTTATTTCTAAGACGGAGGTTTTCCAAATAGGGGATTTCTCTTGAAATTAGTTTGATAGGATTGAAGCTTAGGGTCTGAGGGTACAGATAAGTCAGAATCAGGTTGTTCCCATCGGGATTTTGTGGTTTAAGTTTCGGGTTAAGAGTTTCCGGCGATTGGAGGCTCTAATCGGAGAACGTACAATGAGGTTTGGAAGCGGAAGAAGAGGCGAATAACATACTTGAAATCCAAGTTCATCAGACGGCTCGATTTCTAGATCGGAAAAGATATTTCCGGTGCTGTTAGGCTCCATTCGAGGCTAAAGGAGGCTACTTTCGAGGAAAATAAGGTGGGAGCGAGGTCTAGGGCGACGAGGCGAGCTGATCTAGAGAATTTGAGCTCCATTGAAGCTCTGATCGAGTTCAGGCGCGGTGGCTCATGGAGGTCCGGGCGGCGGTTGCGGTTTCAAGCTAAAGGGTCAAGGCGGCTAGGGTTCGAGCTTTTCTAAGGAAGAAGATGAAGTGTTGGTACTTATACCAACCATCCAATTATGGTAAAGTTTTATTCTTTTTTCAATTAAGCCCCTAGTTCAGTGCATTTAAATCCAATAAGTCATTGAGTAATTCAAGTAAAGCTTGTAACTTGTTTCCGTGTTCATTATAACCCCTGAAAAGTTCAATTTGGTCTTCAATTTGAAATCCTCATGCTAGATTCGTTTGCATTAGTCCCTGATTTAGAATATCATTTGTTGATTGATGCAATTTGGTGCCTCTGCTTGCTACTTTAGTTAATTCAGGGGTTGTTTCTCTTTCTTTATTAATGATTGGGTTAGATTTATTTATTGTTTAGCTTTAAATGGTAAGTATGTGAAGATCTAAGTTTAAAATGTCTAATTTGATAGTTTAGAGAGAAAAACTCTTGCTAAAGTTCATGTCTCTGAGAGGTTAAATATTTGTTAAGGATGATTGGAATTTGGTTATATTTATATTCTCCTTAAGGTTAATTTTGACGCAAAAATTAAGTCTCTAGCCTAAAGGTTTGGTCCCCGATTTTGCATTTACTTTTGATTGATGCACTTTAGTCCTTATTTACGTAATTTGTGTTTTATGCTTCCTGAACTTTGCTAATTGTTTTCTTTAGTGTGCAGAGAGGTCCCCGGTCTGCTTGATTTGGCCCTTAAGCTTTTGTTTCCATTTATTTTAAGTTTTTCAATATTAAACCCTTGGGATTTGTAATAAGCTAGTAATTTAGCCTAGAGATAAAGTAGAGTTTAATCGCATGCATATCATGTTTAGTTGTGACTAATTATAACTGTTTGCATCTCATGCCGCCTTTATCTGCTTCGATTAATAAAGGGGCGTTTTAGCTATGACGGGCAAATCTCGGGTAAAGGTGCAAGAGTACGACCTCTCGAGATTTCGCTCCGAGATTGATTGGTTTTCATGAATATCCCTGGAGGGTCGGGCTAGGTTCGTGAAGGTCAATTCAAGTAAACTCCTTTTTATTAATCAACTAATAAAACCAAACTTTGCATTCATCATTTCATACATGCATTAGTTAATACTTAATTCGAAAAATGAAAAAATGAAAAAAATCAGAAAAATAAAAGATGTAATAAAATGAAGTTGCAAAAATGTTTCCAAAAAAATCATGTTCTCTTATTCGGGTTTTTTTTTTTCAAAAATTAAAATTGGTAATCAAGAGTTTTTAAGCCTTAAGCAGAAGTTTTCAAATTCGAATTAGACTTAGTTTCAGGATTAGTAAATCAATAAGGATGGAAAAGGTTTTTCAAAAAGATAAAAAAAAAAAGAAGATTTTCTCGTCATTTTTAGGGGGACTAAAATGGGAATTTTCAAAACAAAATAAAAGATATTAAAAACAAAAATAAAAGGTTTTGACACAGCATTTTCAAAATTTCTTCTCGGTGCAGAAGATTCAACAAGAGAACAGACAGTGAAAGAGAATCGAAACAGAATTGATCGATGGTGGTTCGATCATATTCTTCGAATTCTCGACATGAGTTTTAAAAAAAAAGATTTCATTTTCCTTTATAACCCCTTTTTGATAATGATCAAGATAAAAGCAACCGCTTAGTGTTAAACCCGTTAAGATTTAGTTTAGACTAGAGGTACCATAGATTGACGGGCGTTGTGGGGGTGCTAATCCTTTCCCATACGTAACCGACTCTCGGACTCAGGTTCTGGTTCGTAGACCATAGTATTAGACTTAGTGTGTCCGTCGTCAAGCATGGTCTATTAGGTCTAATAATTGTAGGTGACTAATCATACCTAGGCAAAAAAAGATTATTGGCGACTCCTCTTTCCAAATTCGTTTAGCGGTAGGGTTCGGACCCCGAACCCGCACGTTGCGACACACGGATCAGGTGGTTCAACCGTTGGGTCAATCGGGTCAATGTGGATTATTAATTAATATATTAAAATATTTTTTATATATTTTCAGAATTTTATTTCAATATTTATATAGCTTAAATGTTAAATTTAATATAAAAATTCAAATTCTGTTTTTTTTAATGAATTGTAGTTTATTATAATATGATTTTACAATAATACCATCTTAATTTATTAAAAAATTGAATATAAATAAGTATAAATATAAAATTATAGTTAAGAAAATCAACTCGATCGAGTCAATGATTTTGGTCAGGTCAAAACGAGTCAGGGCGGGTCACAACGAGTTAATTGCCTCAGCGGTCTGATGATTAATCCGGACCGATTTCATGCCCGGATCACCAGATCAAGAGGTCCGGCCACTGGGCCGGTCCGGGTTTAATAACTATGAGGTGACAGGTGAGTACATATCTTGGGTTTAAGCCTGATTCTTCTGCTTTAGAAAGATAGTAATAATAGTCTAACGAGAGGGGTAGCCCACGCTGACGCATCGGGCGTCTTTTATTTTTTTTCCTAAAAATATATGGAATTCAAGTATTATAAATGCCAAAAACTATACTAAGAAATCCATTAATAGGACTAAGTTGTTTCAAATATTTTCTGACATATAGCAGTGAGTTGGCACATCAAGTTCCTTGGTATATAAAGGAATGTAGACCTAGTAGTCTTAAAGGATACATACAAATGATAATCAGAAACATGATGGAGAAAACTTAAACTTTTGAAATGTTTATAACCACAAAAAGGGTCCAAATTTTGCTCCTCCATCAATTGCGGGAATTTAAATCAATTTCAGTTTGTCACAATTAAATAAATTGTTATGTAAAAGAAGACATGGTGTTTGACAACTCTTCAATCTTATTAATATGTAAAATATGTGAATTCCATACAAACTTAATATAAACAATATGAAAAATATATGAAGCAAAAGTCTTCAATTTCTGGAAAAAATATTGTTTTCTGATATTATCTCTTATCCTGTTTCTTCAGATATCGGGTCAACAATTTCCTTTTGTGTGTGTATATATATATATATAGAGAGAGAGAGAGAGAGAGAGAGAGAGAGAGAGAGAGAGATG
>AWWV01006916.1:0-13420 GCA_001974805.1 Corchorus capsularis
TTTGGAGGAAAAAGCCCTATGGAGCCGCCGCCCCCTTCTCTTTCTTAGTCCATAGATAAGTTCTATTTCTTCTTATTTGTGGATGCTTTACTCAATTCATGAATGGGTAATTCCTTTTCTTTTCTCCAATGTTAGAATTTTAATTGATCTCTTGATTTATTCCATGGTGAAATTTTGTACTTATATATGAGAATTTATTTGAGTGTTTCTTGGATCTCTGTATGAATTCTATGTTGCTTGTTTTGATTGATTGGGTCGACACTATCATGATAGATTGAGTTAGCATTAGCTAGATTAAGTTGTGAATTGAACCTCCAGCTTAATTTTATGTAGCAATTGGATGTGAATTGATCCTCCGTCCAAGAGAGAAAGAATCAATGGGTGAGAAATTTTTCATTGTGCTTGTTATTAAATTACTTGTTCTTCATGCTTTGTTCCTAAGTGATCTTTAAGCCCTGAAAGAGTAATTGATTGCTGAAAGAATAAAAGGGATAGATTGACTTTGATCGGTAATCTAATCTACTTAAGGTAATTTAGGATTTAAATCCGACAGGCTACTCAAGGTTCTCATAATTATTAGATATCAATGATCCATGTTATTTTTGTCAAGAGGGAGATTAATTCTATGTTGGAGGTTTCTATTTAATTGTTTTTCTTATAATATTCACTGCTTTTTAATTAATAGTTTTCTTTAATTTTCTTGATTGTTTTCTTAGTTAATTGTTTGTTAGATTTAATCTTAACTCTTCTTCAAAATTCCTTTATTAATTTGTTTTGTTTGAGAAAAGGAAGAGCCGATCTCTCTGTGGGTTTGACCCCTACTTGCCCTAGCTAGTTTAGTTAGTAATTGTTGGGATACTTATCTTTATGATAGTTGACGACCAATCATAAATTTTGGTGCCGTTGCCGGGGAAGATTGTGTTTAATTTTCTTTTTCTCTTATTTTTCTATTAGATTAGATTTGCACTCTTGATCATCTTTGTTTTGCAGTAAAGATCCAATGGAGCAATCACAAACGTTACAAGAGCTGAATTTTAACTGTGAATTGCCGCCCCTTTGTATTGACTATCCAACCATGGATATATCTTACAAACTGAAGCCAGGAGTAATCCGTTTGATGCCGATTTTTCAAGGAGAATCTCATGAGAACCCTCATGAACACCTGCAAGGTTTCTTTCTGAAGTGTGCTACATTCACTGGGATGCCTGAGGAGGACGTGAAACTTCGAACTTTTCCTTTGACATTAGAGGGAAAAGCAAGAAATTGGTTCTTAAGACTACCACCAAGATCCATAAAATCTTGGAAGGAGATGGAGACAGTATTTTTAAACAAATACTTTCCGGAAGCTAAGCGTGCTAATGTCAGAAGAAAGATCAACACTTGTCAACAATTACAAGGCGAAAGTGGCACCAATACTAGGAGAGATATAACCAGATCTGCGCAAGTTGCCCCTACCACAACATCAGCGAAGCACTTTTGATCCAGCACTTTTATGATGGTCTTATCTATGAGGATCGCACCTATGTCGACGCTGCCAGTGGAGGAGGACTTACATTTAAAACCCCTGAAAAAGCAAGGAACCTTCTCAACACTATGGTAGAGAATATACTCCAATTTGGTACAACCAATGAAGCCGACGCAGCTAAGGAGTCAGAGATACCGGAAATCCGCAAGGAGCTGAAAGAGTTCGTAGATGAAACCAAAAACACCATATCCTCATTGACCGCTCAATGTGGGCATTTAGCAACGATGTTTGCTAATTTCATGAATATTCAATCACAAGCTTATGCTCAAATTCCCCCAAATCTGCCGCAAGAACATATGAGAGGAAACATACAAGGATGTGGAGTCAATGCAATTGAATAAATTCAACATCCATATGCACAACCTGCGATATCTTCACCTCTAGTACCTGTTTTCCTTGATACATCATCACCTGTTGATGTATTCGATGAACCAATACAAGGAGATATGGAGACTTCAACCGAGATCAAAGAAGATGTACATGCTGCATCAGACAATGAACATCAACAATCAGAAGAAGAATGGATGGAGGAGATGCAAGCTAAGTATGATCCACTACCATTCCCTCAACGGTTTGCTCAACAACTCAATTTACTTCGGAAATTAGAGGTAAACATTCCTTTAGTTGATGAAATAGTCAAAGTACCCAGGTATGCTTCTTTCCTTAGAGAATTATGCAATAATAAGAATAAGTATGTCGAAAAATATGCCCGCATGGATGAAAATATATCTGCTGCTTATCAGAGGAAATTGCGTCATAAATGCGATAGTTTAGGTTCCTTTTCTATCCCTTGTAGTATAGGAAAGAATGAACTAGGCAATGCTATGTGTGAATATGGATCTTTGATTAATATCATGCCTTATTCTGTTTATAAACAATTAGGAATAGAATCTTTTCTTGAAACTGATCTTACTATCCAATTTGCTGATAGATCTAACAATAAACCTGAAGGTTTAGTTGAGAACGTTTTAGTGCAGATATGAGATTTTGTTTTTCCTGCAGATTTCTATATCCTGAAGATGAGTGAAGATGACATTCATTTACCTCAAATGCCACTACTGTTCGGAAGACCGTTTCTGATTGCAGCAAGTATGAAGTTTGACGCACAAGGTGGAACAATCACCAGGTAATTTGATGGGAAGCCTATCGTATTCAACATAAATGAAGCAATGAAAGCTCCTGCCGAAATTCATTCTATTTTTTCCATTGACACAATTGGTATTTACTCCGAAGAAGTACAAGCACTCAATCAAGAAGATGAACTTGATGTGATACTCACCAATAGTATACATCAACAAGATATTGAGGAAACAGAAGTCGAGATGCCAGAAGAAATAGCAGAGACTGTCAAAGAACTATCGTTTAACCAGGCGGTGGAAACGATTTCTTACATCAATCTGGAGCCAACACCCAAGCCGTTACCATCTATCATTCAACCTCCAGAAGTCAAGCTGAAACCACTTCCTGAAGGCCTGAAGCATGTTTTCCTTGGAGATAATGATACCCTGCCTGTTGTTATTTGAAGTAAATTGAATGATTTACAAGAAGAACAATTGATCAGAGTCTTGAAGGACTACAAGGAAGCCATTGGATGGACTGTAGCTGATATCAAAGGAATAAGTCCTACTGTATGTATGCATAGGATTCGACTTGAAGATGATGCAGTATCAGTTCGACAGCCACAAAGAAGACTAAATCTGAATCTTGCTGAAGTTGTTAAAGATGAAGTTCTTAAATTACTTGGAGCTGGTCTCATTTATGCTATATCAGATAGTAAATGGGTCAACCCAGTCCAAGTAGTTCCAAAGAAATCCAGTTTTACTGTCATAAAAAACAAGGAATGAGAGCTAGTTCCTCAAAGACTACATAATGGATGGAGAGTATGCATTGACTACAGAAAGCTGAATTCCGCCACAAGGAAGAACCATTTTCCGTTGCCATTCATTGATCAGATGTTGGAAAGATTAGCTTGCAAAGCCTACTATTGTTTTCTGGATGGGTACTCGGGATACTTTCAGATTCCAATTGCACCTGAAGATCAAGAGAAGACCACTTTTACATGCCCTTTTGGTACGTATGCCTACACAAGAATGCCTTTTGGTTTATGCAATGCACCTACAACTTTTCAAAGGTGTATGATGAGTATCTTTCAAGATTATGTGGGAGATAAGATGGAAGTTTTCATGGATGATTTCATAGTCTATGGAGATAACTTCAATCAATGCCTTAATAATCTATAACTCATCTTGAAAAGGTGTGTTGAAACCAAATTGGTATTGAATGCCGAAAAATGCCACTTCATGGTAGAACAAGGCATTGTTCTAGGCCATGTAGTCTCCAAAGAAGGGATGCAAGTCGATAAAGCCAAAGTTGACGTTGTTCAGAACCTGCCATATCCAACATGTGTCGAAGATATTCGTTCATTCTTAGGCCATGCTGGATTCTACAGAAGATTTATCAAGGATTACTCAAAAATCTCAGCACCAATGTGTAGATTACTTCAGAAGGATGTAGAAATTGAATTTGAAGATGATTGCAAGGAAGCATTCGATAAATGAAGACTGCACTCACCACCACTCCAATTGTGAAGCCCCCTGATTGGAAACTACCGTTCAAGATCATGTGTGATGCAAGTGACGTAGCTATTGGAGCTGTTCTATGTCAGAGAGTTGATAAGGTACCTCATGTTATCTATTATGCTTCAAGAACCCTAGATACTGCTCAAAAGAACTACACTACCACAGAAAAGAGATGCTTGCCGTTGCCTTTGCTTTGGAGAAGTTTCGACCATATATTCTAGGATCTAAGGTGATAATCTACTCTGATCATGCCGCATTGAGATATCTAATGAAAAAGAAAGAAGCAAAAGCTAGGCTTATGCGATGGCTTTTGCTATTTCAAGAATTTGATATCGAAATAAGGGATAAGAAAGGAGCTGAGAATGTTGTTGTCGATCACCTAAGTAGAATTGAAGGCCAGGAGGAGGAAATCGCAATCAATGAAGCATTACCGTTTGAAGGATTGTTTGTCGTTTCTCAACTTCCTTGGTATGCCGATATTGTCAATTACTTAGTTGCTCGTCGCTTACCTTTAGATCTTAGCAGAGGACAAAATTTAAAGATCATAAGTGATGCCAAATACTATTTATGGGATGATCCATACTTATGGAAGCAAGGATCCAATCTAGTCATGAGAAGATGTATTCCCGATAATGAGACTCAATCTGTTTTGAAATTTTGCCACGGAGATGAATGTGGAGGCCACTTTGGACATAAGAAAACCGCAAGAAAGATCTTGGATTGTGGATTTTACTGGCCTACACTTTTCAAAGATTCTTATGAGTATTGCAAGACTTGCCTGCAATGCCAAAGAGTTGGAAGTATATCGAAAAGGAATCAGATGATTCAATCACCTATATTCGTTGCTGAAGTCTTCGATGTATGGGGAATTGATTTCATGGGACCTTTTCCTCCATCATATAAGAAATATTACATCCTCTTACTAGATGGGTTGAAGCTATTGCTACGGAGAAGGATGATGCTAGGGTAGTAGTCAAATTTTTGAAGAATAATATTCTTCATCGATTTGGAATACCAAGGTATCTCATTAGTGATCGTGGAACTCATTTTTGTAATAAGACTTGTGCAAGCACTAGTTGAAAAATATGGAGTACACCATAGGGTGTCTATTTCATATCATCCTCAAACTAGTGGTCAAGCTGAGATATCCAACCGTCAAGTGAAGCTGATTCTTGAGAAAACAGTCAATGTTCAAAGAAAAGATTGGAGTATGCGACTAGAAGATGCTTTATGAGCTTATCGTACAGCTTATAAGACACCTCTAGGTATGTTCCCATACAGAATTGTGTTTAGAAAACCATGTCATTTACCTGTAGAGTTAGAACACAAAGCATGGTGGGCAGTTAAGCAATGTAATCTTAACTTTGACAAAGCTGGGATTCAAAGGATGTTGCAATTGCAAGAGCTTGAGGAAATTAGGAATGAAGCATATGAGAATTATAGGTGGCAATTTTGCGGGTTAAGTCGGTTTCGGGTCGAGTCTAGTCGGGTTCGGGTGTTAACAAGTTCCGGGTTTTAATGGATCACGGGTCTTAGTAGATTGGATTGAATCGGATTCGGGTCATTATGCTTATCAGGTTTAACGGGTTTCGGGTTATTTTAAATCGGATAAAATCGGATTCGGGTCACTATATATATCGAGTCATTTCAAAACCCGGGTCATTATGAATTGAGTAAATTCGGATATATCAAACATCAAAAATTATTAAAAATTTGGATAACTTATTAAATATATATATATATATATAATATAGTAGTTTTATACTAGATAAAGGTTATAGGCATAGAATACAGCTAACAAATCTAATAGAATTAAAATAGTATATCTAAAAAATTGGTTTAATTCGGTGGAGGAAGAATGGAAGATTAAAACTAGTTTTATGTCACTAATGTGATTATATGTGAGTAATATTAATATAGAAAATACATTATATTTATATACGTATATAATAGATAAAGTCAATTGATGATTGGATTAAATACTTTCTTATCAAATCATTTCAGTATATTAATCAATAATTATAATTATGTTAGACAATGTTATTTTGAGGATTTGGATTGCATTAAATTGAATTTAGTTCGAAAAATTAATTTAGTACAGTAAGAAATTTTATGTTACAATAATTTTTGTTTTTTTTTTTAAAAAAAAAATTATAATTGCAACTTAGAAATTGAAAATCAAAGAAATTATATATATTATAACATGGGTAAAAATAAACCATAAATTGAGTTCGAGTTAATTCAATTCGGGTTTGGGTCACTTACAGAGGCGGGTCATTTCGAAGTACGGGTCATTTTAAATCGGGTTAAGTCGGATATCGGGTTAAATTTTATCGGATTTTGTCGGTTTCGGGTTATCTCGATTCGGGTTAAATCGGTTTCGGGTTATAGTACTTATTCATATTATCGGGTTATAATGGGGTTTAATTCAGTTCGGTTTAAGTCGGTTTTATCGGGTCGGGTCATAGTTTGCCACCTATAATGAGAATGCAAGAATTTACAAGAAAAAGACTAAAACTCTACATAATCAAAGAATATTAAGAAGACAATTCCATGAAGGACAGAAAGTTTTGTTATTTACAAGCTCAATCAAGCACCATGGAAAATTAAGATCAAAATGGGGAGGACCTTTTGAGATAGTACAAGTTTACCCTAATGGATCCGTGGAAATTATTAATCCAGTCTAAGGGAATCAATTTAAAGTTAATGGACAAAGACTCAAGCCTTACTTCGAGCCATTGACAATAGCGTTGATTGAAGAAATTAAGTTGGAGGATCCTATTTATCTTCCAATTTGAAGTCGAAGAAAGGAAGAGTCAAGCTAATGACTCTAAACAAGCGCTTATTGGGAGGCAACCCAATTTTAATTTTAATTTTTGCTTTTAGTTTTATGAATTTTCATCCAAGGAGTAAGAAATACCAAGCACCAAGCCATAAACCATGTATGACCGGTAGTAACCCGGATAGTTAGCATGCATGGCCGGTTATGGCTTGGCCATATCGCACCACACCAAGCCTTGACCCGACCATAGCTCGGCATCACCGCTCCATCGCCCGGCCAAGCTCGGCACTATAGCAAGCACAGCCCGGTTATCACCGAACCATGCCATGCACTCTAGCCGGACAGCACCGGACACCAGCAGGCTATCACCGGCCAAGCCCGAGGCACCACCAGCAGCAGCCCGCGTCCCGCGCACACCAGCTCGTGCTATCGCCAGGAACCGCTCGGCACTAATCCGAGCCATACCCGGCCATGTCCCGCCCGCACAAGGAAATGCCGCGCCAACACCGGACCACGCCAAGCAAGTGCCGCGCCATGCCCATGCAAAGTAAATTAGGATTTTAAACTCCTATTTTGACTAGAAAATTGAGTTCCTAATTGCTTTCCCACAACAACACCTTTTCCATATAGGTAATATAATCCTAATCAAGGTATGTTTCTTACTTTTTACTCTAACTTAAAACCTCTTAGGATTAGAATTTGATCACTATATAAAGGCACTCTATCCTCCCTCTTTATTCATCAAATCATAAGAAGCAATACTTGAGAGCTTAAAATTTCGGTTCAAAGAAATTTTTGAGAGCAAGGCCGATTGAGAAGAGAAGTCGACTAGAAGAAGTCGATTGGAGGAAGCAAGTCGACACAAGTCGACAATTCAAGGAGTAAGTCGATTCGGATATTTCCCTTCAACCTAAGAAGAAGTCGACAACCCCCCTTTGTTAAGCGAAGATGTCGATGATGCTAGCAACCACTACCATGGATTTTGAAGTTCAATTCAAAAAGTTTAAGGATCAATTTTATCGAATTGGAGCTTCTCGATTTGGTCCAAAATTTCAAGGAAGTTTTCTTTGCCAAGATTGCCATGAACTCTTGAGTATGATATCGTTGCTACCTAAGGATGAAATTGAGGTTAAACCTGGTTTCAAAGCTAGGATGATTTATCAATTTCTTTGGGACAAAGCTAACAAGTCGCATGAAGCTGTTATAAAATCAAAGGAAAGAGCTGAGAAGGAATTTGAAAAGCGTTTCCATCCCTACGGAAATCGATTTTCCCAACCAAGGAATTTTAGTGGAAGAATTAAACCTTAAGCTGCACCTTGGAGTAAGCCTTTCCCTATGCCAAGGATTGATGGATATCGCACCAAGCCCTATAGGCCACCCTATAGACCTCCTATGCGATGTGCCCCTTTTCCTCAACGGTTTCATGATCCTTATCATGCTTCTTCATCTAATCAACCAAGAACTGTTGCTACTGTTTTTACCTTGGAAGAATTGAAGGATAAATCTCAAATTCCAATTGGACCAAGAGATCCGTTGTTTGAAGAAGGTCAAGGTGAAGATGATATTATAATTATTGCTTCTGCTTCTGAATCAAGTGATGCTTCTAGTGATGAGAATAAGGAAGGAAAAGAGGAGGTGAATCAAGAGAAGGAAATAAGGAAGAATCTCATCCTTTCCTTGCTCAATTTAAGGATTTAAGTGATCAAGTTGCTAGCCTAAGAGAGGATTTTGATAGTTAGATTGGGAATTTGGAAAACCTCTTCAATTTATTGGAGAAGGCTATTCCTAAACCAATTTAAGTTTAGAATTAGGGTTTTTAATTTTACATTTATGTTTTCTAGATTTAGGGTATTATTTTTAAGCATCTTAGGTTTAGTTGTTTAGTTTATGCTTTATCTTTAATTTTTCTTTATATTTTCCGTTTTATTAATAAACTATCTAGTTTTATTTTCCTATCACTTTAATTTTTATTGTCTTTTTAAGTAATTATCTACATCAAAGCCGCCCAGGTATGTTTCATGCACCTTAACTTTTTAATTTTGGTCCGCTGTTTTGCATGCTTTGATTTTATGATTGCTTTTACATTGAGGACAATGTGAATTTTAAGTGTGGGGGGATGAATACTTGATAGGATTATTGTTTGTTTGATATATATGATAGTCTTTCACATGAGAATCTAGGATAAAATAATGAATTGTTTTTGATCGCTTATTTTTCCCCAATTTTTGACAAATTTTTTTCGAAAAATTGATTTTGAAATATAAAATTTTGATGATTTTTCAATCTATTTGATTTTTCAAGCATATATTGAATGATTGATTTGATTATGATTGATAAATACTTAGAATTTTTAATGATGCTTTATTCTTTGATTAATTTATAGCAAGAAGTTTTGATTTCTTAGAATTAGGTATAATTGAAGTTTGTGATATGATCTTATTCATTCATTGCTTTTATGATTATCTATTTCTAGAACTTGTATTGAATCTTGATTGAAGTTACAATTAAGAAAGCATGTTATAGATTTGTCAAGAATAAGTGTGGGGACTATCTATATAAAGGGTAATTAATTGTTTTCCTAAAGAAGTGATTTTATGCAAGAGGAGAAGAGATATTTTCTGTTAAAAAAAAAACCCCATTGTTGTCACTTTTCTCTTTAACAATTAGTAACCCTTGGGAAGAGGATAAGAGGCATGGATCGACAGAAATATTGTCCCTCTAGAGTGCTAGTAGCCTCAAAATTAAAATAAAGAGAGTTAGTAACCCCTGAGCATGAACACTTCAGAGGTTAGTAACCTCAGTTTTCTAAAAAACAATTACCCTTGAAAAACTATTATAACCCACATGAATCCTTGATTTGTTTATGATACTGTAATCTTTTGAGTAATGGAGAGAAAGATGAAGATACAAGTCTATAGAGAGAAGTATTTATAAAAGTGAAGGATGGTAAGTGATTTGAGCTACTTTGATTATGGCTACTTAAGAATGATAATGCTTACTATTGATTGATCTTTGGATTAAGTATTATTGATGTTCTTTGCTATTTTGATTTCATGATTAAATTGATTCTTTTATATATGAATGAAGTCAGATTGATTTTTTTGAAAATTTTGATTTTGATTAACTTACATTGATTTTGCTAAGGGACTAGCAAAGTTCAAGTGTGGGGGAAAATATGATCGAGCTCAAATTATGCATATTTTTATAGCTATTTTTTTATACTTTTTGCTACTTTTATATGCATTTTTACCTTATTTTCTAAGTATTTGTGTTTTTGGCATAAATGCCACTTTGCACCCTTAAGTTTGTACGGACTGCCACTTTGCCCCCAACTTTTTTATTTTGACCAAAACGCACCCTAAAGTTTTATTTTTGTGCCACTTTGCACCCTCCGTCATGGTAGGACAAACGATTCTATCACGATGTCCGACGTAGCACGCCACGTGTACCAAAAAGTGACATGTGGCACGCCATATGTACCAAAAAGTCATGCCACATGTACCAAAAAGTGACACATGCCACGCCACGTGTACCAAAAAGTGACACGTGATATGCCACATGTTTCAAAAAATGGCACGTGGCATGCCACGTGCACAAAAGGATACATGCCACGTGTCATTTTTTGTCCACGTGGCATGCCTCGTCGGACGCCGCGATCGATTTGTTTTGTCCTACCGGACAGAGGGTTCAAAGTGGCACAAAAATAAAACTTTAGGGTGCGTTTTGGTCAAAATAAAAAAGTTGGGGGCAAAGTGGCAGTCCGTACAAACTTAAGGGTGCAAAGTGGTATTTATGCCTTGTGTTTTTAGTCTTGATGAGATGTGAAATTGAGAATATGCTTATTTTCACTACTTTTGGAGCTATTTTGATGACTTTTTACACAGATATTAGCAAAGTAAATTTAAGTATAGATTTGGAGATGCAAATTTCGTGTTTGAAGATTTCTTAAAGATAATTTGAAGATTTGAAGATCATTGAAGAATTATTTCAAGGAGCAAGAATTGAAGATTGAAGCTTATTTGCAAAAGATTGAAGCCAAACCCAGAAGAAGCCCGGAAGTTAAGGATTTTTGGATAATTTATATGGGATTATACTCAGCCCATATAAACCTTTAATTGGAATTAAAATCCCAATTTATAGGCTTAATATCCAAAGGAATATCCAAATCCCGTAATTTCCCGTAACTAGTCCTATTTGGAGAGGAAATGGCACAGTCTCGGTAGAAAGGCCATAACTTTCTGCTCAGATGTCCGTTTTAAGCCCATGAGTACTCGTTGGAAAGCTAACTCCGAGATCTACAACTTTCCTTTGAATTCCAAAGCCCAGTTCTACCGATTTCAAACCCGAATCTGCCTGTGAAGTTTCTGCAGAAATCCAGAAAATTCCAGAATCCTACTTTAACTTGGATTCTACTCTAGGATGACATCTAATCCAACTTGGAGTCTAAGTCAGCCTTAAACCGCCCTATCTATGTTCATCCACTATAAATAGCCACCTTAGGTCTAGATTTTATGTGTAATTTTTATTCTCATAAGATATATTGTTTAATTGAAGATTTGGAGGAAAAAGCCCTAGGAGCCGCCGCCCCCTTCTCTTCTTAGTCCATAGATAAGTTCTATTATTCTTATTTGTGGATGCTCACTCAATTCATGAGTGGGTAATCCTTTTCTTTTCTCCAATGTAGAATTTAATTGATCTCTTGATTTATTCCATGGTGAGATTTTGTACTTATATATGAGAATTTATTTGAGTATTTCTTTGATCTCTGTATGAATTCTATGTTGCTTGTTTTGATTGATTGGGTCGACACTATCATGATAGATTGAGTTAGCATTAGCTAGATTAAGTTGTGAATTGAACCTCCAGCTTAATTTTATGTAGCAATTTGATGTGAATTGATCCTCCGTCCAAGAGAGAAAAGAATCAATGGGCGAGAAATTATTCATTGTGCTTGTTATTAAATTACTTGTTCTTCATGCTTTGTTCCTAAGTGATCTTTAAGTCCTGAAAAGTAATTGATTGCTGAAAGAATAAAAGGGATAGATTGACTTTGATCGGTAATCTAATCTACTTAAGGTAATTTAGGATTTAAATCTAACAGGTTACTCAAGGTTCTCATAATTATTAGATATCAGTGATCCATGTTATTTTTGTCAAGAGGGAGATTAATTCTATGTTGGAGGTTTCTATTTAATTGTTTTTCTTATAATATTCACTGTTTTTTAATTAACTGTTTTCTTTAATTTTCTTGATTGTTTTCTTAGTTAATTGTTTGTTAGATTTAATCTCAACTCTTCTTCAAAATTCCTTTATTAATTTGTTTTTTTTTTTAGAAAAGGAAGAGCCGATCTCTCTGTGGGTTCGACCCCTACTTGCCCTAGCTTGTTTAGTTAGTAATTGTTGGGATATTTATCTTTATGATTGTTGACGACCGATCATATACTTTTTACTGCTTATCAAGTTTATCAAGTTTTAATACTTATTCACGAAACCCAAAAGCAGAAGCAGAAAAAGGAAAAAGAGTTAGTGCAAAAGGGAATTTAACCAAAAGCTGTACCTTGAACCAAAAGGGGGAATTTAATCCGTCCGAGCGAAAACAATAGAGAAGAGGAGAACAATCAATATGTATGGTTATAGAATTAAGAAATTAATTCAGAAATTCTAAAACTTAGAACAATAGTGAGCACATTCTATGACAACGAAAACAACTAAAGGCTGTAGATAAAGGCAAAGAACAGAAATAGAAATCTTCAAGGAAAAGAAAAAGAGTGGACAAAATAAAAGAAAGAACGTAATAGCAATTTTTAAAAATAAAAGAATGCCCGATCATAAAACGGTTCTTATAATGCATTATTAAAACCAAACAAACAACCTAAAAGTTCAACAGCCATGGCAATTCTCGACCCCCGAAAAAGGAAATTTAGTGCGACATTTTTACAAAAGCATTACATTCAACCAAAAGAGGGAAATTCATTAACAGAAGCAGCAAACTGAGAGGAAACCCGAAAGAATTCTGATCGAAGAAAACGCACCCAGGCCTACAATGCCATTACTCGCACCCACACGAACATAAGTTAAACAACCATGGCAATTCTCGACCCAAAAAAAAGGGAATTTAGTGTGATGTTTTTATAAAAGAATTGCCTTCAACCAAAAGAGGGAAATTCATCCATTCAAGCGAAAACAGCAGAGAGCAGCGAGCCCAAAGGAAAACCGAAGGAATTCTAATCAAAGAGCCCTAATTAATGCCATTACTCACACGCAAACAGTAAAATGACAAATAAACATACCCCTCCTCAAACAAATGGATTAACATAAAAGGGGCGATAAGGTCTCACCAGGTTAAAAGTTGAAAGGGCTGTTAAGTAATTTCATGTTGCTACAAAAATAATATGTAGTATATATATATATATATATATATAGGGTAGGGTTTAGACATAAGTCGATTGACAAGTTAGAAATTGGGGGTTGCTAAATACCGCCCCCTTTTTGTTATTCACCGCCCCCACTTTTTTACACTTTCGTCCTTTGCTT